>BGPR01021333.1:0-26624 GCA_013235015.1 Araneus ventricosus
AATATTTTAACAGATTATTTCTGTTTATCTAACAAATTAAGATTTTTCCCCCCTTGAAATTGCCATTTTCAATTTTTTCAAAATCTAGTTGTTTTTCTAAGCTTTTTGCCAATTTATCTTCCAATATTGTATGTATGACATTAAAACTGTTTTTAAAGCTTCGCCTTGTTCATACGAACAAGAATATATAATATATATGTTAAATTTTCTCTTGCCCAAAAATTAAAGTATCTGTTCGCATGTGATTTACGGAAAGATAATTCAACCAGATGAATAAATTTTGGTTTTTTTCCATTTTCTTCTTATATACAAACTGTTAGCTTCTCATTTAGTTCCTATCAGTTGCAGGTAACAATATTTTAACTGATTATTACTGTTTATCTAACAAATTAAAAAAATTTTCATTCGAAATTGCCATTTTCAATTTTTTCAAAATCTAGTTGTTTTTCTAAGATTTTTGCCAATTTATCTTCCAATATTGTGTGTATAACATTAAAACTGTTTTTAAAAGCTTCACCTTGTTCATACGGACAAGAATATATATGTTATATGCTGTGAAATTTTCTCTTACCCAAAAATTAAAGTATCTGCTCACATGTGATTTACAGAAAGATCATTCAACCAGATGAATAAATTTTCCTTTCTTCCATTTTTTTCTTATATACAAACTGTTAGCTTCTCCTTTAGTTCATATCAGTTGTGGGTAACAATATTTTAACTGATTATTTCTGTTTATCTAACAAATTAAGATTTTTCCCCCTCGAAATTGTCCATTTTCAATTTTTTCAAAATCCAGATGTTTTTCCACGTTTGGGGGCAATATCTCTTCTACTATTGTGTTAATAGCAATAGGTTGCAATTTATTTAAGGAGGATGTTGTATTTTTAAATATCATTAACGTATCTTATGGAATCATCAAAATTTTAAATTAAAGAACAGTATCAAATCATGCATTTAATCAGTTTTCATTCTTTCAGTGTGATTTTCTGAGTGGCATTGCCGGATTCTCAGCGAGCTGCTTTCTACTATTATGTCATTCTCATAAACAAGTTGATATTTGGTAATTTTTCATTTTGTACTTTCTTGATGGTTATGCTTGATGCCATATATATATATGTGTGTGTGTGTGTTATCTGGGTTTCTATGGCAAATTTGTTACTTCAGAAAATGTGTGACGATATTGCTGGAGGATGTTCTGTAGTGTAATAGTGTGATTGCTTGTTATCCATCAAAAATTTTGACTTTTGATGATGGGCATACTTGTCAAATCTTTGAAGTTTGATAGTGGATTTCAGATTGAACTCTTGAGCAAAATCTTTTATCTTGCCAACTTTTCATTTTTGTCTCGGAAAAAGAAACCAAATTAATGAACAGTTGTAATGACAGTCCAAACCGAGGGTTTTAATGTGAACAAATGATTTTGTTTACAAAATAATTCAAACTTTTAATAGAAACAGTAAGTAAAAATAATGTCAATATTGTAAGATTGTTTATGTATAATTTTCATTAACCAAAAAGAAAGTTTTATCTACTTTATAGATAAACTATCAAGTATTTTGTCTCATCTGACTACAGTCTGAAACATTTACTAGCTATTGCAAGTATGTCGTTCATGTTCCATGTTTTTGTGGGTAAAGGCAGGGACATTTCAATTGAATGTAGAAAAAATACCACTTTAAACTTAATAAGAACTAATTAAGTTTTGAACTTAATATAAAGGGATAGGATTTTGAATTTTGTGTGATATTATTTTTAATTTTCCTATTTGGTTCGATGATTCCTTTTGGAACCTCCTGGGAAAGAAAAACTTAATTTTCACCTCCTTCTCTTATGAAGCCAGAAACCAGTTCTTCACATCCCAGAATAATTTGGTTAATTATCTTTTGAGCGTTTGAATGGTTCCATAGAATTTTCATTCAGAAACTTGCCGGGAATTTAATAAATTTGTTGATTGATTTATCTCTTCAAATCAATGTGTGATTTATATATAAGTGTTGTAAATTAATAATGGTACATTGATTTCTTTTTTAATAGGTGCCATGAGAAATATCATCTTTTTGGCAGCAACAGAAGTGCCAAAGATAGGAACGGAGGAAAGAATATCGGAGCAATGAAGACATAATAAAAAAATAAAAGTGTAAAATGATCATAAATAAAAATATATATGTGTAAATTAAAAGTGTAAAGTTTTCTTTTTGCAATTCTCTTGTTAATCTTTCTAGAAATATACAGATTTATAGACATCTTGAGTGCAGTACTGTAATGTTTACTGCTGTGTAAAGAATGAAAAAAGTTATTGGAAGGAAATTATAGCATTAATTTACACAATTGTGCATGTCGCACCTTGAATGCAAGTGCGAAAATTTGGAATGCTGTTTCTCTGTTTTTTCTGCTCATTTAAATTTGGAAAACAAAAATGTTTAGCACCTCTGGCTCTATTACATTCAATACAATATTTTCACACTTGCTTGCGTTCAAAGTGCGATATGATAAAATGTGTTGGTTACTGTTTTTGCTTTTGTAAAGAGAAAAATTATGCATTTTGCCCAGAATATGGTACTGATTTCAGCATTGCCCACACTAGTAAGGACAACTTTTCAAACATATAATATGCTGCTAAAAATAACAAAAGCAATAAAATAGTATAGTATTTTTTCTGAAAGATCAGAACAATTTAGAAGTTATATGTGCAGAATGTCTTCACTTAAATACAAAAATTGTTAAAATTCCTATTTTTTTTTCAATGTGCATAAATTTTCCTTGTATAAAACTTGTTTATGCAGGGCTTTGCACCTCCTAGCAAAAATCTGTTTTTTTTCTTTGAATGTTGGCATGCAGCTCATTTATGCTTAAAGCTTTTCTTTGTACATTAAAAACATATTTTGTTCTTTGCCCTGGGCGGCCATATAGGGTGCGTGGAGGCCCCGGTACGTAAGGGGCCTCCGACAGGGGACTGAAAATTAACATTTTTTGCTAGCAAAAAATATATTTATAAGCAATTATTTGTCAACCATAATATTATAGATAATTTACAATTTTTATCATGAGTTAAAGATTATCAAATTTTAAAATTTATTGTTCATGGAGCTTTGCAGTTTATAACTGCAACACATTTAACCAAAAAAGGTTATGCCCAATACTCCATCCAAGTGAAAGAACAAGAAAATTCGGACAATTTTAATTGTAGCATCAAATTAAAAAATGTCTGCATCACAAGAAACTTTATTTTAATAATTTTATGAACTATAACAAAAAGGATTTTCATTCAGAAAATGTAACAAACATTTTTATTAGATTTGTTTTTTTTTAAATAATAATAAACGTCAAATAAATCGGCTGCATAATTTTTGAAAGTTTTGTCATATTAACTTTGAATTTAAAGTATCACAACTTCCCTAATTATAATTTGATTCCTAATTATTATTTCCTAATTATAATTTGTTAAATAGCTGGAAAAGTGAATTATGCAAAAGTGTTATGCATTATTTTTTGAGGAGGGGCCCCCTAAAACATTTTGTGGGGCCTAAGTTGTTAGCGCCGCCACTGGTTCTTTGGCATCTCGTAAATTAAAAATATTAATAATTAGGTATTTTTTGATAGCCATGTGCTTATTGCAGAGGTGATTGTGGCTTTTTTTCCTGGTTCTTCACACTTCTTATAAAAAGTTTCATGTAGCTACAAAAAAAATCCGTCATGAAATGATTTTTTAAGAAAATAAAAAATAGAACTTCTAATTATATTTTAAATAAAACATTTCGTCCTAGAACTCCGTAGTATAGATTATAATTTGTGCAGTCCGTATTAGAAGCCGAATTTGCCAAGAAACTACGGAGAATCCGTAGTTGTTTGAGTCTTTGGTACTCTTAAATTTTAAAAAATAGATTTATCAGAAAATTCCGGTATTAAGGATGAAGAAAATACCGGATTTCCGGTATAATAGCGGAACACAATCACCCCTGTTATTGCCAAAACGTTTCCAACCTAAAATCAACTGGCCATCTTTAAACAAAACAACAACCATTTATTGAACAACCAATTCTTCATCGTACACACATCCAAATCTGTTTGTATATTCATCTAAAAGTTATCGGAAATCCATCGCCATGAAACCACACTGCTCGGTTTTCTATCGTATCGGCTAGCAAAACTCATTCGATATCGATGATCGGCTGATCTATGGCCGATGAGACATTTCGGAGCAATTCCCGATGAAAATCCATCCATATCCGATAAGAATCCGTTCATCGGCCGATCATTGTGTGATCGGGTTTCGATGAAAGGCCTTTCAATATCCGATGACATTTTGCTACTAGGGGCTGCTTCTTTCGCATCGATGGCAGCGAAAGTAGTTGATTTCAGCGGTGGGGGACCATACGTATTCAAAGTTCACGGTCAAATATCTCATCGCGCCATTCACATTCAATCAGTGAACAGCCGAGATCCTCAGTGTGCCCAACTCTACGTGAACGATAGTATTCAGGCTACTGAAATTCGAGTAAATCTTCCAGCTAATGAGCAATGCAATACACGAATCCTGGATCAAATCGATAGCTTCTTTAGACAGCACAATCGATTGTCTGACACATACCGCATGCCTCGAGAGGTGGAATCGCGAATAATAGCAGAAACAAACGAAGCAGGCGAGAATGTTCCCGTCGTGAACATGGTCTTTTGGCGCGATCGACATTCAGACCAGCGAAGGTACAATGCACACAGAGCCAACCAGATAGCAATGGTTTTTGGCAACAGCGATGGAGAACCTCCATTCGAAAGCGACATTCGCGTGTACCCATTGAAACCCGAAAATCCACAGCACAACCATTAATTAATTTTAACATCCTCAGCCCAAATTTAGATCCGATGGCTTGACCCATTTTGTTTCCTCATGGCGAACCTGGTTGGCAACAGAACTGCCGTTGTGAGTCTTACCAAGGAGCACAAGGAAATCAAAGCAGAGTAAACATAACAATGTTTCAGTACAAATGAGCGTTAACAACTGTGAGAGACGACTTCAATCCGATTATTAGTGCGAGAAATTTACGTAGCAATGGATTGTCTTTTCGTACCTCCAGGTAGAAGCAAATAACATGAATTTCACCAGAACACATCAACAACAGTTACGAACTGAGCTCTACCAAGGACTTGCGGACCATTTGGAGAACGTTGCTCCAAACGCAGTCGTCAAAGCTAAAATTCCAGTAATCCTGCCCTCATCATTTGAAGGATCACCGCGAAACATGAGACAACGGTCTGGGGATGCAATGTCCATCGGCAAATACGGTGCACCGGACCTATTCATAACGTTTACGGCTAATCCAAAATGGCCACAAATCACGGAAAATTTATGACTACCTGAACACACAACTGACCGTCCTGATTTGTTGGTGCGAGTTTACAATTTAAAGCTGAAATCACACATGGACAATTTGACAGTTAATGGCGTATTGGGAAAATCAATAGCCCATGTGTACACAATAGAAATTCAAAAACGCGGATTGCCACATGCACACATTTTAATTGTTCAACGGGCGGATGTCAAGTTTTCAGCATCTGAGCATATAGATAAATTTGTGTGTGCTGTGATTCCATCATTGATTGAAAATCCGCCACTGTATGAAATTGTAACAAAATGCTTAATGCCTGGACACTGTGGCATTGCAAATCCTGGAGCACCTTGCATGGACGCGGGCCAATGCAAGAAAATGTTTCCCTGAGAATTTCGAACTCAAACTACAATGAACGTGAGTGGCTATCCTTTGTATCGCAGACGACCAGGTGACACCGAATTTGTCCGAGGAAGAGGAATGGATAACAGATTCGTTGTCCCTTACAATCCTTACCTGCTGCTGAAATATAACGCGCACATCAATATCGAAATTTGCACCTCTCTGCTTGCGGTGAAATATACTTATAAATATATTTACAAAGGATTTGACTGCGCCAACATGGTTTTTGACTGCAGGACAGGGCCAAAGCATTGAGATTGCAAACTACATTCACGCACGGTATGTCAGTGCACCTGAAAAAATGTGGCGATTGCTTGCGTCACACATGCATGACCGATCGCATGCCGTGACGAGACTGCCTGTTCATCTCCCAAAACAGAAACGCGCCTCGTTTAAGGACGGCCACTAAGAGGGGCCTTGGTGGCTGCAAGATCAAGGCAAACGATGCTCTAGTCATGGTTCCAGTTAAATTAAAGCGATCCTCAAGCTCAAACATTATTGTACACTGACATACCATACAATTACGTGTACGATCGTAATAACTGGAAAAGGCGAAAGAGAGGTGGTAACAAAATAGTCGCGAGAATGTACGTGGTGAATGTCAAAGACGCTGAACGATTCTACCTACGCATGCTGTTGCTTCATGTTCCTGGTGCTGGAAGCTTTAAGTTTCTTTGAACGGTTGACAACGTCATTTATGACACTTTCAAGCAAACAGCGTTCCACCGTCACTTGCTGAATTCAGATGAAGAGTGGGATCATTGCTTACACGACGTTTCCACCTATCAAATGCCAAAGCAACAAAGTCAGACCTTCGCCTTTATTCTGTGCTTCTGTAACCCGACTAATGTGTTCGAGCTGTGGAACAAATACTCGATCGATATGTCTCTCGATAATTTGCGCAACAACATTTAAGCAGCTTCTTGCAACTTGGCACTACATGACATCAATGCAACCCTTGAACAACGCGGATTGTCATGTGCTTCAATCGGTCTTCCCGTGCCAACTGGAAATGTCATTGAAGTACAACCCTACAATCAAGATGAATAAAGAGAGGAAGCCGAAAATAGAATATCATCCCTGAATAGAGAACAGCTGGCAGCCTTCGAGACGATTACCAGAGCTATTGGGAGCAACAATGAAAACAATAGATTTTTTTGGATGGCCCTGGAGGTTCTGGCAAAACTTTTCTCTATTCAACATTATTATCTTTCATTCGGGGTAAAGGAGACATTGCACTTCAATCGCAACAACTATCATAGCAGCAACACTATTAAAAGGGGGAAGAACTGTTCATAGTGGATTTAAGTTACCAGTTTCTCTTCTCGACACATCAGTTTCGTCAATGAGACCAACATCTCCGGAAGAAGATAAAATGGTCAAGCAGTGCTCATCATTATTGATGAAATTACGATGCTCACAAAAGACGGACGTTGTTGTATGGACTCTCTTTGCAAGATTTTATGAATAACGATACACCTTTCAGAGACAAAGGTATAATAATCGGGGGCGACTTCAGACAGACATTTCCGGTTGTTCTAAGAGGTACACGAGCAAATGTCATCATAAGTTTCATAAAATCAAGCCCACTCCAATACAGCTCCGATTCAATAACATCCGAAGATCAGAACGACCTGTAAAACTATCCACCTCAATTTCTGCATGATTTAACTCCATCAGGCATGCCATCCCAAGCATTGATGCTTAAGAAAGGAGTAATCGTCACGTTGCTCAGAAAATTAAATCCCAAACATGGACTTTGTAACGACACTCGCTTATTAATTACTGGTCTCCATGAAAATTTCATAAGCGCGAAAATTATATCTGAATGTAATCGTGGCGGCGTTGTTTTCTTACTAAGAATTGAATTAGCTCCCAGTGACGTGAATCTACCATTCATCCTGAAACGTCGCCAGTTCCCTTTAATTCCAGCTTACCCAATGAATATCAACAAATCTCAGAGGCAAACTTTCGATCTGGTTGGAATTTACTTCGATGAGCCTCTCTATTTACATAGACAGCTCTATGTTGCACTTCCAAGGTCTAGGAACTCTAATAACGTTAAATTTACACAAAGACATCTAAAGTACAAGGAAAATTGTTCAACAAAGAAAAATACTTCACTAGGAATATTGTTTACCAAGAGGTTTTTGAATAAAGAAATATGTAAATTATATGTAAATAAAAAAAATCCTGTCATAAACATCTATTTATCTTATTTGTGTTTAATCAATGTCTAACATTTCTCTCGCATATATATCTTTATAAACACGTCAAAATTGACAGGAAATCTCTCGAATGAAGAGGCAGTTTTCACCCGTCATACTGTGACGTGGGATTGTCTAGTATTATATAATATTACACAATGAAAACGATATTAAAATTTCTGCGATTATCAATGCTATACAGTATTATTTGTTAATACTGGGTACGTCATAATCAAAAACAAGAATTTGATTTTCAAAACTGGACAAATATTATAAATGTTAAAGGAATCTCGCGATTCACTGAAAGAGGAATAAAAAATTATTCATTTTAAAATTTTCAAGGAAAAACGTTTCGAATTTAAAGACTTAAATGTCTTTAAATGCGTCACACTGCATAATACAATGGAAACAATATTATAAATTCTACGTTTATGGATGTAGTTTGATATACGTGCATATGTTAATCGATAAGAATCTTGTATTTGATTTCAATACTGCAAAAATAATATAAATGTAGCATACAGATGCATGCAGCTTCCCTATTCCGGAAACTATCTATGAAGAAAGCAAAAATACGGTACATGACTACTCTTATTGATGCTGACGGTAAAAGTCATCAGCATCTAAACACATGTAAAGTCAATTTTAAAAATACGACCATATTGAAAGAAGAGTGAACAAACTATGCTACAAAACGAGTGCACTGGTTTGACTTCAATTGACCAAAATTATCGAAAGAAAAGAGGTTACTCCCTGGTTGAGGGTATAAGAAAATGTGATAGTCTAGGAAATTACACTATAAAGAAAATACAGAATTTCTGTCGAAAGGCAATATCTGAAAATGGGCTAGAGGTTGGTGAAATAAAGTCTTCAATATTTAACACATTACATCAATGCATGTCAATTATAGAAACCTACATCAATGAATATCAAAGGATAAAACCTACATCACTGAATGTCAAAGGATAAAACCTACATCACTGAATGTCAAAGGATAAAAACCTGCACCACAGCAAATGCTTCATTTGTTAAAATTGACTGTCATTAGGAAAAAAAGAACCCTGAAAGCCATTCCTCAATGAAAACACCTCTAAACAGCATTTTATTGGAGAAGATCATTCCTGTGCAACAAAGGCTTGTGTCAGTGGAATTTTTCAACTAACACAGAAAACCAAAGTAAAAGCTTGCATGATTTGAATTTGGAACATATGTCTCAGGGATGTGTTTATTTCGAAGTCCCGAATATAATTTGCAGTTACTTCTACTGCGAGTGACATTGTTACTTCTAATTTTTTGACATTGCAGCAAATGAAGAAAATGCATCATTTCTTTTTATTGGAATTCAGGAAGATCGAGGAGAGACACAGGAAAATTAATCTTTAATATTCTTAAATTCAAAACCATACAAGAAACGAAAGAGAAAAAAATAAGACAAAAATTTAATAAATTGGAAAAATTTCATGGCGAGCCGCTCTTCAGGCGGAGAAGCACGCCAATGATATTAATAAGTGCTCTTTTCTGCTAACGACATACGAAAAACGTAAAAATTTTGTCGCTATCCCCTCAAAGAGCATATGACAATTAAAATTGGAAAAATTCTGGAATAAAAGACAAATGCAATGAAGATTATTTAAAAAATCGTAAGCAAAAAATACGAATACACATAAGAACTAGATTAAAACTAATACAGTAATATTCAGAAAACAATAAAAGAGAAAAAAAGGAAAAGGCTTACCATCGTCAGGAGTAGGCACACGGGACTCTAAGTCGCACGAGGAAATGTCGTCAAACCAGTTATTGTTGTTGCCAAACAGAGGAAGAGAATGAGAAAAAGGTCTTGCGATAGCCCGTAATTCACTGCTTGAGATATCGTCACACAAAGTTTTTGGGAATTCCATTTTTTTTAAATTTCATGAAACAAAAGCTTTGATTGTCTCGATATTTAATTTTCTTTTGAACAAATAGATTTTATTCGAGAAATTTGAGTGAGAATTGTGTTTCTATAAATCTTAATAGAAATATTAGCGGAGAAATAGGAAAGTTGGTTGACCCTAAAATTAAAATCCTTTCTTTTGTCATATATATCGATACAAAAGTTATTAACAATTTGATTGATATATAGATCTAAAAAACCCGCTTCATACTGATAGTTGTTTGTTTGTTTAAGAACGAATAAGGCTGAGGGATAAATACTTTGCCACGTATTAATAAAAGTTCCATGATTAAAAACCTTAAGATCATCTAAATATCTGAAAGCCTGAGGATGAAAAAGTAAATAAATCTTTTCGAAATAATGAAGGAAAAGGTTAGCTGTAATAGAAGAAAAAGAGGAACCTTTTATAATGCCATGAGATTGGAGAAAAATAATTTTCCCATTGTAAATAAAATTATTAAATATGCAAAAATTACATAATTTATACCAATACCCAAAAGAAATATTGAGAATATTTTTGTAATAAAAAAAGTAAGAGTTAAGCACGTCTCAAAGAGCGACTAAAGGAATGCTTGTAAAAAGATCTTTGAAGACGAAAGACTCAATAAAAGAAATGCTGTCTTTATTATTGTGAATGAAATCAATAACCGGTTTATTCTTGATAATAAACCTAGTGAAGCCTTCTGAACAGATGACATTCTTTAATTTTTTTATTAGATTAAAGAAAATGTATCCGGTTTTGTTTCATGTATGAAGAAGTTCCACAAATGATGAAACGATAAGAAATAGGATTTTTGTGGAATTTTGGATTAATAGCAATGTAAGGAAAGATTAAATTATGTTTATAATATCTTATATATATATATATATATATATATATATATATATATATATATATATATATATATAACAGATAAGAAACAATCATAACAGAATTGTAAAAGCAAGAAAAGCAGCATAAACATTCATAATACAGAATGTCAAGAAAAAAAACCTGCGGGAAGAAAATGCCGAGAGTTCTTATAGAGAGAAAATAAACAAAAAGGGGAAATATGAAATAATATCAAAAACAAACGCAACGAATGCGCTATAATGCTGCAATTCAAGAAGATTTGTGGAAAATATATCAATGTCATGAAAATCAATCAATTTTGAAATTAAATTGAAAGACTGTAATTAATAGGTAAAAGCGCGTATATATGCTCATCAGGGTAAGTAAAATCTATACGAACCGCTAAAAAATTAGAGAAATCATAATGTTTTCTTCGAACAGTGCTAGTATAAAGCTAAAAACACTGTCATTCATAAAGACCATTATGATAGACCAAGAATTCGAATGGAATACTAAATATTAGAAATAATTTTACGATTCTAAGATTATTTTCAAAATTTCTTTAGAACACATTCTAGAAAGTTTTCTGAATGACCTAGATAATTTTTGCCTAAAGGTTGCTCATAAATTAGACACACTTGTGCAGTTTTCACCGAATGGAAATGGAATATGTATTTCAACTTTAAACATTTCAAAAAGAGCAATTACAAACAAATCAATTCAAGAAATGAAACCTACGAATTTCGAAGTATAAAGGAAAGCATCGAAACTCTCCCCTATTGACAAGGCAGCTGGCAACTACGCAATATTCTGCAAGAAATTTTATCTTAAACTATTAGATACAGAACTAAAATCTTCAGAAACCTATAAACAGTGTAAATCAAATATCATCACTATTAAGAAAAAAAAAATCTCAGCATTAAACAAAAAAAATTGGACCCCCCAATGTAAATAACAAGCTTCCGTACATTGTCATCTATCCTAAATTCCAAAAACAGCCTATTTAATTTAGATACATGACTTGCGGTGCGAACACCTATATGAATATACCTGGAATAATCTTCTCGAAATATCTCAACATAATCATCAAGTTTATTGAAGACGAAAAATTTACCTGGATAATTGAAAATAATAATATTTATCGAATTCCTTAAAAATAATAAAATAGACACAATAGAAACCTATGATTTCAAGACCTCTTCACAAGCATTCCATTAGATAAATTACAAGAAGTCTTAATGAATTATTTCTACGAAAACTTACTTAACAACCCAATAACATTCTGGAAATATCTTAAAAATTACTGTATTTACAATAACTTTATTGTCAATAGTTTAAATATCTTTCAGCAAATTAAAGGGATCCCACAAGGGACCAGATATTAATCTCTCCTTGCCAATTTATTTCTACACTTTTTTGAACGGAATATCGCTATTAATTCGAATTCAGTCTTTATATTCATTGATGACCTTATTAATCGTAACCATAAAGATTTCAATACAACTAATAATAATATGCATCCAAATGAGCTTAAATTAATCCAAAACAATAGCTATCAAGAAGCAGTTATTTTTCTGGACTTAATTATTAAATGCGAAAATACTTTAAAAATAGATATTTATGACAAAAGAAACGAGTTTAAATACAAAGTCAATAGATATATCTTTTGGAACTCAAATATCTCTTCTAAAATTTATAAAAACACAATCATTAATCAAGTCAAGAGAATTAACAAAACATGGAGCGATAAAAATTCAGTCAAGAAACAAATTTAGCACCTTATATATAACCTTAATATTAATGAAATTCCTACATCCTTCTACGAACCTTTAATTAATAGCTTTAAGATGTAAGAAAAGGATTGCATATTAGAGCTATGCGGGAGCAGTTCTAATATTGTGGTAGGGTCTCTCAAGCCAGACAGGTCTACTGTGATTACCTCGAAAACGCATCTTTCAGTCGTTTATTAACGGATTTCAAATTCAAATATTTTAAACACTTACCGTTTCCACCATATTTTTTAAATACACTCTTTTAATTTTTCATCATCATACCTTAATTTTTAAATAAACTCTTTTCTTTTTTATCATTATATCTGTAATCTTCATCGTTTTCTCAATGTAGATCGCTTTCATCTTTGTTTCCAACGGTTTTTTAATCTTAATCGAAACTCCCCAACCTTAGATGTTTGGCGCAAAATGCAGTAACTTGTTATTTCGTAAACATCCGGACCCTACATGACGCGTTAGGTTCAGTCCGTTGTCACGCCTCCCGTAGGCTGCACAACACAGTCTTAGGTTCGTAAAATTATTTCTAATATTTGATATTTCATTCGAATTTCTTGGTCAATCATAATGTTCGGGGTAAAGGACACAGTTTTTAGCTTTATGCTAGCATTGTTCGCAGAAAACATTACTACTACTTCGTTTCCTTTAATTCTTTTCATTTTCCATGCTTTTTATACAAGTTTAAGACTTATACAGGAGAGCCTTTAGCATTCATAATGAAATTATTTTCGTATAAATCTCTAAATATATCTTCCATATAAAATATTTTTTCAAAAATTCGATATAGAGAGGAAAAGATTCATTTTTAAATTTCTCTCTGAAACATAAAATTTAAGCCTAATTTTTGAAAAAGAGTTAGAGTAATTAATAAAAAGTTAGTTCACTTTCGAGTTATTTTAAAGGGCATGGAACGTTTATCAAGAAGGTCATTACAGTAGGTTAAAAATTTTGATACCACTTTAAATTCCGAAATTATGAAATAAATAAAGATTATAATTATAATTTAAATATATGATTTATGATATTACAAACATATTTATTACAATTATCTTTCAATAATTTGGAATTATGCAATAAATGATTAAATAAAGGAAAATATTAGAAATAAATGAAAAAGACAATGTGAACAAATTATAAGACCACGATATGGTATTGGTCCTCCGTTTTTTCTTTATAACTTCAAACACTCTGCTTTTCATTGAAATTACCAGGTGGTTAAGTTCAAATTCCGAAATATTTTATCGTTCTTCTATAATTGTTACTTCCAGTTCTCTGACAGAAGAAAATATTTATTATTAGCATAAACTTTAACACATTCCATGGGATTCAAATCTGGAATTCGACAAGGAAAAACAATAACTTTTTCTTCCTTAAGCAATTCTGGGTAGATTGGTAAGAATAATTGTCCTTCTGAAATATCCAGTTAGTACCAACTACAGGAACCCAAATGATATTAGGTGATCATACAGCATAGCTGTATATTGTGCAGAGTCCATACGTCCTGTAATTCGCTATAAATCGCACAGTCCACCTTGACTAAAACCTCCACAAACCACTACTTATCCTACTCCCATTTGTGGACAACAGCATTTTTTTTAGTTCCTTCCTCAAGGCATGACAAAAGTGTATGAACCCACCGCAATCGTCATGGTTAAATCTCTTTTCATCAGAAAATATAATTTATTCCGCTCATCGTTCCACGGCATCAGCTTTTTAGCCCCTTCCACACTCTCTTCTCCATGATGGTTCAATAACTTTTGTGCTTTCATCATTTTCATAAATTTTGCACTAGTATTTGTGATTTAAAACTCTTCCTAACTATGACATGTTAAGTTTTTCCGATAATATGTTTCGAAATTTCATGAGTCGAAGAATCTTTTTTAAGTTGATAATCGATAAATTTGTCAATAATCTCGGGCTATCAAAATCCTTTTTCTTCCAGATCGCTTGAATTTTGTTTGAATCATCTTTCCTATTTATGAATGACAGTTTTAGAACGTTTCATTAACTTAGCTATTTCTCTTTCAGATTTATCAGCATCTTTATAAAATAAGATTTTTCTCACTTCGCACTCAGATAACTTTTTACACCGCGGCATCTTCAAATAAATAGTGGATAACAAGTCGGAACCTCCTTTTTTAGTTTCCAGGTAATGGTCTCACTAAATGTAAGCATTTTATAATGATTCTGATGTGATGTATAATATGCTAATTTTCTCAGATGGCCTTATAATTCCTTAACAAAATCAATTAATTTTTTGAAAAATGAGCAAATTTTTATAAAATTAAAGTCAGCTTTTGAATTTGGAATTAGTACAGAAAGTGTTTAACGATCAATTTTAAATAAATACGCTAACTCTTTTTATATTAGGTCTTCTTCTTCAGAAATTCACCCATTCTTTAGTGGTCTTATGAACTCTATTTGTTATTATAAGAATTATGTTTATTCCCGAAACTCAAAAATAAATAAACTTATCGCAATAGAATTTTGCGTGTTGAATTCTATGGTTGTCCTCCTAACGCCTGCACAATTTCAAACTGATTAGTTGCAACTACACTGTTTGGGAGAAAAGCGTTGAAATTTGTTCTTATATGTTTTGAACCTCCATATGCTCAAATAGATAAAAACACTCAAATATTATGAGAATTAATTTTTGTGACATTTTAATTAGCAAAGTTTTGCAGTCACGCAGTAAACACAGTTAATGATAAGATGACATAAATAATGAAAGCAAGTGGTAGCCTTGAATTAGTTGCCTGCGCGTTCAATGGCAGTCCTCTCTTCCAGCAATAAAATTTTCTTTTACAGATATTTACCGTAGCGAAATTGCTCTTAATTTACTAAATAGACCTTTCATGAGTATCTTATTTATATATACAAATTACAAGCGCCTGAATTCCACTATATGACCTGTTCTCAGTTTACATTTTGTAAATTACACTTTCACTATTAGAAGGATGCAATATAACAATGAAAAAGGTCATGCATTTGGTAAATGCCTTCAATTTTTTTGTTCATATGAAACAAAAGGAGAAAAATAAAAAAAACTATGATAGTATTAATTTCCCTACGTTGACTCATCAATCATCGTTCTATCGCTCAATTATGAACAATATTAACTTCATTGAATTATTCATCTTACTAATCTCCGATCTAGAAGCTTCAATAGGGATATATGAAAGCAGATCTCCTAACCCGCTGTAGGCGGATATATAGTATTTACAGAAGGTGATTGCTAAACTTCCTTTTGTAATGGACACAAAATGAAACCTCATTCGATTGACTGATATATTCCTCGAAAAGAACAGGAAGCTTGTAGTCGTGCAAATTGCCATTATAAGCATTTTGAATGAACTATCGAAAGTTTTCTCATTTTTTTCGGAAACGTAAGGATCGTAACGTATCTTTCCACCATGCCGCCCTGAATGAGGAAGATTTTTTGCTAAAATGCAAATTTCTTCTGTGCATTCATGAGAAATGTTTCGAAATTGAAACAGTGATGCAGATTGTTGCCGTATGAGAAGGGAAACAAGTTGATGTATTTGGCGCAGCTATTTATGCATCCACGATAATGTTGTCCAAAAAGATTTCACGGTTAAAAATAAAGATTTCTGAAAAGAATGGAATAAGCCGTTTTGTCTCCAGCAAGGAAACTTAGGAATAACAGGTAAAAATTGCTTACTTTTTATACAGACTCACAGATCTGTGTTAATACCGTTTAATATTTACAAAAATAGGCAAAGAATTAGAAAAGAGAAAAGAAATCTGTACCTCAATAACAAAATTTGGCATTTTCAAATGCACAGGATATTTAAAATAACTTTAGCGAAATCCGAGATTGTGTCAAGTGCATGGAATAAACATTATTTTTGGAACTTCGGTACACGATTGCTATCTAAAGTTATCAATTCTTTCTTTTTTCAGATGATTGGTATTTTTGATGTAGTACCTTGTATTTTGATGTCTATGCAGTTTCTATAGATTTAGTGTGTATTGAATAATTTTTTCTCTTTTTTCCATTTTGGGTACATACTTGCGTTTCTTTGCAAGGTGATTAACTAGGCATGATATTTATTTGATTCTTGGATTTTTGAAGCTTTGTAGCTCTAAATTCTGCATGTTCTTGTAGTTCTAATTACTGCATGTACAGATCCTTTTGTTTAACTTGACTTTTAATATCTGGACATTCTGTATTATTATTGTTTTCTTGAGGTATGTATTTTTATGATGATCGACTTTTGCGATGTTGTACTTTGTCTTTTGATGTTTATATAACTTCAAGATATTCGTATTTTTTGTGCTGTTTCTTATTGTATCTGGATCCATATTTTTGTTCTAATGGAGGTATTTGATTATGTGTTTAAATTTGCTAGTTTAAACATTTATTAATACTTCTTTTGCATTTAGTCTATTTGTTTTTACGAGGTTCAGAGAGGGTGTACTCTGTGGTTATTGTTTGTCCTCGTTTTCGATAATGCTCGCTTCTTGTTGATTCTAGATGCTTTTGATACAGCTAAATCCTATTTTTGTTCTTCTTTTGATATAAGTGTTGCTATTGCTGTGTCATTTCCAATGTCTGGGAATTTTGGGTTCCTTGTATCCTTTCCCTCACTCCCAGGGGAGTTGGACAGATGTTTGTATGCCATCCTTTTTGTTTGCTGTGTTTATATTTATCGGCCGATATTATTTTTAAGTTCCTGTTTTCTTATATATACTTGACTGTTTTTCTTCTTGGCTCTTATCCCAGTTGGGAAAGTTTTATTGTAATTATATATTCGTTTTGGTTGTAAATTATATTTTTTGTTTATTATGCAATCTTACTTACGCTCAATCTGGGGATGTTTGCACTGGTTTTTTTTATATATATAACTCAATATGTGTTCTATTTCCCCGGCCACCCCTGTAGTGTCTGACACCCTAACGGGTAGGCCGGCTGCGTGGGTTATAAAATAAAATAAGGAAAATCTGAAGATACCTGAAGGCGTCGTTATAAGAGAACGATGTTAGCAAAACAAGCCTATAGCAATCATGTCACCGGCTCCTTACTAGTAACAAGTATCATTTCAGATGGCCTGCGCTGTCAATCAATGTTTTAAGTTATCATACATAACCCCTTCTTGGTCTGATTTCTTTTCGAATTTCCGACCCCAAAAAAAGCATTTTCTTATTGACGGTAATACAAAATGATTTTGTTTTCCATTCAAGGCGAGAAGTTTCACCACGAAACTTTGAAGAAAGTCGGACTATTTCCGTTATTTCTTAGCAATAATCAGAAATAAAAAAAAACTATTGCGGAATATAACGAGACGAGTAAGTCGCAACGAATACACTTTCAAATATGCAATTTTCTCTCCATCGCATGACGTGCGACGCCCACCGAACGGGCAGAAGAAAGCCGAATGTATGACGTGAGACGCCGACCAAGAAGGGGTTAATGGATATATTCGACACGTTCTTCCAGGAATGCTGTTTCTCAACCTGAATATTTGTCACGCACTGTTGAGAGGACTTCCCCTTTCACACACACACATAGAAGCATCTTCTTCACCATGAAATTGGTGAACAAAAAGTATGACCATCTCTTATCAACGGATCTGAGACCCACGAATAATTTTCATAAAAGATTTATTAAAATTCTGAGTTATCTGAGGAAGATATAGTAAGAGCAAAATGTTGGCGAAGATAGGGTTTTGATTCGTTCAATTATTACAACGTCTCGTTTAGAAGCGACACGAGGGCTATTTTGGGACGGACCTCGTAATTTTCAAGATTGGATTGCAGCGGAATATATCATTTCACAATTTCAAAAAACCTCTTTTCAGAAACAGATTGGTGCTCTTTCACCAGGGTTGACACGATTTATTTATATTAACGTCCCGTTTGAAGCAACAAGAGGGCTCTTTCAGAACAGACTCCGTCATTTTGATCCGACATCTGATGTTTAATTTACCCTCCGACCTTCCACATCTTACCAGCCGGAGGGAGAGTGCCCTCCTACGTATCATTTGGCATGTAACATATCCGATACGAGGTGGATCTTCTGTGGAATCGGGTTTCGAACCTGAACCCTTTTGGCTCTCGAATCCGAGACCTTAGCACCGCCAAACGGACTAGCCACCGCGACTATCGAGAAAGGAAGTAACCAAAACATCAGCGGACTTTTAAGAAGTTGATAAATGTGACTTAGCGTCGTGTTCTGCGAGTGTAAGTGCCTCTCGCAAACATTTCGTTTTGAGCATCCTACGGTATGTATTTTTCCTTCATTCTACAAAATTTCATTGTTTCACATGAATTCAAGTGAAATAAGAGCACATTCTGACCAGTGCCCTTGGTAATCGCGGCTGTAATGACAATGGCCCTAATTTTTAATAAATTGAACTAAGTGATTTCTTTTTCTAATATTGTGTGTCTAATGTATTTTTTTAATGCATGTAGAAAAACTGAAAAAAGTTAGATAAGGTATAAATGTCTTCAGATTTTTATAATCCTATCCGAGAGAGAGAGTTGCAAGGAACACTTTTAATGCTATAATAATAAAATGATAAATCACAAACTTCTTTAGTGCATTGTAATAAGGACTGGAAAAACACCGGATTTAATGTGTTAATTCTCTGTTTCTAAATTAATTTCAATGGCATAGCAGTTGCAAACTAATCATTCTTGGCACATTATTGTCCGCATTTCAAATAATAATTTATAATTAATTATTGTAAAAAATTTGGAATCGCAAAATAAATATTTCTTAAATTCCATATTAGTTGGCATTACATGCAACGTAATCGTAACTTGAATAACAATATTTAATTAACGTATAATTAAGTTCTGAAAATATTAAAAAGGGGTAGTGACATAGAGAACACACAAGTGCGCAAAATTTCAGCTTTAACATATCAGACAGTGGGTGAAAACTTCATAAAATAATTTCAGTTTTAGGAACATTAAAAAATCAATTTAAATTAAAAAGTATCTAAATAGCTATTAAGGAATTGATTTCTACTAATAATAAAAAAAAAGAAAATGTGTATGTCTCTGTGCTGACGCTCTACAAAACAAAACTCTGCACCTACGGTTACTATATTTAGCACAAATATATTTTGAAAGGTGAGAATATTCACTTTGGAACCAATATAAAAGTTTTATTTAACCACTTAACAGTTTCTTTTTCTACCTTTATTATGTCCAAAAACAAGGACATTTTTATAAGCAATTTTGTATTCAAGTTGATTTTATAAATTCAAAGCATCAGTCAAAACAGTTACAAGTATTGATTTCACTAACTTTCGATATTTTTAATTGAGTTGGGAAAAGGAAATAAAAACTGGTTTATCTAACCTATGCTGACCTAAAAACTGGTTCACACTTGTTTTACTATCCAATATTAATTAGACAGCTATATCATCTATTAGAAACATTGCAAAGAAAATGAAAAGGCCAGGAAAATCAGTGAATTGGTCAGAGAAAACCTGCCCGAGCGCCGCTCGGGCAAATCAGGGAATTCCACTTTAGCGGTGCCCGAACGGTGTTCGGGCAAAACTGTTAAGTGGTTAATGAAAAATCATGTAAAATTAGCTCTTTTTACTAGAGCTAAAAACAATCAACTAGAAATATTATAATAAATTAAAAATAGAATCTTAACTTAAACTTTAAACAAGAACAACAATTTTTTTTATTTATAATCAATAGCATTTATAGAATACAATTTCGAAAATAAAATTAAATAAAAAGTACACAATGTTTACGTAACGCGCAATTGCAGCGGTAAAACAAAAAAGAGAACAATGGAAAACAAGATCATACAAAGAAAGCCAAAAAACAAAACAAACTCAGAGGTAATCGAATAAATCCGAAAACAAACGAGGAATCCATTCTAGTCCATTTTTTCAAGGGATGAGATCTTTTTTCTAAATGGATTCAATATATTAATTAGGAAATTTTTCTGTAAGAAGTTAGCATTAATCTAATAAACATTGCTGGAGGAACCACTAAGAAGTTACACATAAAATGATTTATAGGAAGTTTAATTTATAGCAACTACGTCAAATTACATGTTAGTCACATATACAGTAACGTTTTTTCCTGCGACGTCATGTGATTCGACTCCATTAGGGAGGTTCATGTACAAAATGGCGAGAATAGAAGTAAGTGCCTTAAAATCGCGCGGATTAAATATCTGTCACAATTCGATGTTTAAAAATACATTGTTGGAGAATCATGAATATCAATTTATATAAAAAAAGATTTAATTGAAATTAGAGGCAGCGAATATTTCCTGCCAAATATCTGGTGGAAAAAGCGATTAGTAGGACATGAATGCCAATATTCTCCAATTCCATAAAAACAATAAAGAAATAAAAATGTCTGCCATATTTACTAAATTTTAATGATTGATACTAATTTGATAGCTATAGTGTGGTAAAATAATAACAGATGTTAAATAATACTTAATGCCAAATTGTTTGCACAACCAAGCTAGCTTCTATTTTATTATATTCGAGATCCAAATCTGATTTATATATTTGAAATGGATAGATGAAGCCTAATTGTACAGCACAAACGACAAAGAGAAAAGCGGAATCTGAAAATGTGAGAAATGGAACGAAACTCGGACTTCTTGCTTTTAGAGCCTGAAGAAAAACCCGGACGCGGGCAATCATTTAGGAGCAGAGAAATTTGGTAATATCTTTGGATTCGAAATTTAACACTTTTCGGGGTTTATTTATGAATTGACGTTGGCTCGTCAAGACAGCCGCATGAAATAAAAACGCAAACATTTAAAATGTGCATCAAAGTTCTAGTATCAAAATATATCTATTTATCTTCCGTATGTTTCCTACAGAGGTAAAGCATATAATAAATAAATACTTCAGAAGTAAAATAACTTAAAATCCAAATTTCTGCCATATATGCGAACATTATAAAACAGATATTATTCGCTTGTTGTTAAGTTCATGAAAAAAATTCCCTTTCTCGCGTATCTGTTTTATACAATGCAGAACTGTTATAAAAATGAAGGGAAAAGAAGCGAAAATTAGAAAAAAATGCCATATGTATTAATTTAAAATAAATACATACTTATACATATTTTTTATTAAATGACTAACAGTTTAGTGTCCAGATTTAGCATTTTAAAGCATTTAATCACTTAAAACTAAAAGAATATAGTCTCTATATAAGATAGTAAAAATAAAACATATTTCAAATGTATGTACAAAACACACAAAGATTACACTATCAGATTGAGTCCCATTGCTAAGCACTTTTACTCTATTTGAACAAACATTGATTGCCTTAGACTCAGAACATTTTAATTGGACAAACAACAAGACACACACAAAAACAAAAAACAACAAAAGAGGGGAAGGGTGCACACCACGAGTTGAAATGTTGAAAAATAAAATGGAACTGATGAAAAAATAATGTGCGAGGGAAAAAGAAGATAAGGTGGTTTGAGGGGGAGTGACCACTTGGTCGTAGTAATGGTGGTGAATTCTGTGAAATCATTTTGGTCTGCTATAAGGTTGTTGGGATGATCGATGATTCCTGAGAAAAATTTTCGTGAAAGTTTTTGAATATGGTCTTCAATAGATTCGATTTGGAGGTCGGAGTGGATGACAGAGTTCGAATGAACCAAGGTGCATTAACTATGATCCTGAGAAATTTATTCTGAAGTATTTGAACTTTTTCCTGTTGGATGGGGCTGCAAGTCTCCAGATAGGCGCGGCATAGGTGAGTATTTGCCTAAGAACTTGTTTAAAGAGAATTAGTTTATTTTCAAGGGTGAGACTGGAATTTCTACCAATGAGCGGAAGACACAGATAAATTTTAGTCCAGAATTTTTCTTTTAAGTAGCTGATGTGCTGCCTGAAAGTGAGTTTGTTATCAATAATGAGCCCGAGGTACTTAACTTCTGTCACCCACTCAATAGTGTCGTCAAAAAGTTCCAAATTGGCAGGGTTGAAGTTGGTGCAACCTTTACGGAAAATGATGGCCTTGGTTTTGTCTGTGTTAACAGCAATTCTTCACTTAGTTAACCATTCTTCCAGCGAAACAAGGAAAGATTGGAGAGTACGTAATATATATCTGATTGTCGTGCCTTGAGCGAGGACTGCAGAGTCGTCTGCGAAGAGGCAGGTGATGTTTCTGGGGTGCGAAGGGAAATCTGAAGTGAAGATGGAGTAAAGAATAGGACTGAGAACACTACCTAGAGGCGTGCCTGCTTTAATGACACCCGTATTAGATGTTTCGCCGTGGATGACGACTTTGAAGGTTCTATTTTCAAGGAAGCTTTTAAGAATGATAATTAAATATTTGGGAAAATTTAGTTGAATAAGTTTATAGATAAGTCCGTCATGCCAAACCCGATCAAAGGCCTTTTGGATGTCTAGAAAGATACCACCAGTGTAAAATTTATTGTTCTTGCTTTCAGTGATGGAGTTAGTGACACGAAGAAGTTGGTGGATAGTTGAATGTTGCGCTCTGAAGCCAAACTGTTTTTTAGGAATAATATTGCTGGAGTCACAGTAGCTGTTGATCCTTTACTGAAGCACCTTTTCAAAGATTTTCCCAAGTGAGCTGAGAAGACTGATGGGTCTGTAACTTTGTGGGAACTTACGGTCTTTGCCAGGTTTGCTGAGCATGATTATATTAGCTTGTTTCAATCTTAATGGGAAGTAATTGAATGTGAGACATTTGTTGAAGATTTTAGTTAGAAAAGTAAGTGCATTAGGGGTAATAAGTTTGAGGGCTATATTAGGGATTTTGTAAAATGAGTTTAAATTTGAAGATATGGCTCTTTTATCCGTAGCCAGTTTGTCGCTTGAATGAAAAGTTTTTACAGCGTTGAAATTTTCTGTAACACTCCCATTTATGACGCCAAAAACGTGTGTAAATTTCCAGATAAAACTCTGATTAAAGAAATGTGTTGCAGAAGAATCATTCGAATCGTTGATTTCCTAAATTATCATACATTAGGTTGTAGCTATTAGAAAGAAACTCGATTTTTTTTCTTATAAACTTGATAAGCATGAAATAAAAAATTAAAAAATGGATATAAAAAAGGGAAAAAATAATTACGATAGCTATGCTCAAAACATATCAATATTTTATAATTTCTAAATACTGAAAATTTTATGTTTTTTACTAATCGGTTAAAGAATGAGAAGTGCATTGGTTAATTTCTCCTTTAAATCTGGGAATGATAAAATAAAATTTGATTAACTATTTCAGGTAATACCTTAGAAATACTTTTAGAAAATCCACTGTATCACTTAACAACTTACTTCGACATCAATTTCACAGCTGTCCGTCATGATGAATACAGCTTGTCACGACCTGAACTAAACTGCAAGGAAGAAGACTTTGAAATTCGTTTTCATATATTTTGGAACACCATTTGCTCAAATGAAAAAATGCCATTTCCATATTATGGAAATTAATATTTGGGGCGTTTTAATTAACAGTTCTCCGCAAACACGCAGTCAACATCATTTTATAACTATACAAAGAATGAAAAGTAAGTACTGAGCATCAACTAATTGCGTTGCGTGTTCAAAAGGCACCCACCCTGCATTAATGATAAATTTTTCATTTTGGGAGTTATTACTATAGCAAAATTATTCCTAATTTAACTAAAATGCTTTTGAGATATACATTCGAAGAAAAGAGCGTCAAATAGCACGCTAGAGTGTTATTGTCGATTTACATTTTCATGCGTCTCTCGTTAAACTAGATAACAACCACAAGGGACATTTCTTATATCACTGTGGGTGAGATTGTGTCAAGCAGCTTCTATGCCGCAATATCGTGAACTTACCTTAACAATACCGTATAGCAGTTGTTTCTAACCCATGGGATATAGGTAGCGTATTAGCGGGACGCAGAACTCCAGACACGAGTTAATGCCAGGGGTGCTCTGTTATTCTTATTAAAAGAAATATCTCCATTACACTAAAAACGTATCAATAACTGTAAATATATGGAATAAAAATAGATTTTATAAACATTGGCCTTAAATATTACTGAAATCAAAATATGAAAATAACCAAATTCATTCATTCCATCTAATTCGTTTATTACTAGAAGAAGTGAAACCAAAGCAAAATCTCTCGTTCAATTACGGTTAAAAAGATTACAGTTAAAAGTGGACGCACAAACAATAGACACCACGTTTAAGAAGATTTATTACAAACTAAAAGTCCCGTGAATATGATGTGGGAGCTTCAAGAGTCTTCAGCCGATGCACGAGTTTGGTGTTGTGTCTGCTGTGAATTATTTTTACTTTACGCCAATATGGATGATTGGTTTCAGACTGGGTCTTGCCGTAAGAGGAAGCTGTCATCTGATGAAGCAACTTCCACATCTAATTCTACAATTAGTGAGATTATTACTAACTCAATATCAAGTACAAATTATAGTAAAAAAGCAAAAACGAAATTCCTAAACTGAATTTTCGTAAATATAATCCTGTTTTTTTTAAAATAAAGGTTTGTATTTTTTGGTTCTGAGGAAGAGGCTATGCCTCAGTGTGTGATTTGTTTTGAGACGCTGTCGAACGAATGTATGAAACCATCTACACGTGAAAGGATTTATCCATCAAACATCCTGAATATGTGGGAAAGTCTCTCGAATCCTTTGAAGTCAAAAATTAAATTTTTTCTATGACTAAATCGACAATAGAAAAATCTTCAACACAAAACAAACAAAATAGCTTAGTTTCATATCGGTTAATATTTGTTAATTGCAAAGAAGGGGTCACCTCACACTGTGGGAGAATAACTTATTATACCTAAAATAAAGCAAAAATAATAAGTTATGCTTTGTTTGATGAAATGTACCAAATTAATTATGAAATTAATTTATGAAACATAACTGTTGAAAGAAGAACTGATGAAATGTTGGAAAGTGTGAAAAAAGCTGTGATGACTGTTCTGAAGCAAAGTGAATATTTCTCGCAGCATCTTTATGAAAGTACAGACGTTTCTGGCCAGGTTAATTTATTATTTTTCGGTAGGTTTGAGTTCAATGGAAATATTGAAGAAGAACTGTTGTTTTGCCAGCTGTTTCCTACCAAAACAACTGGCGAATAAATTTTCAAATGCATTGACAATTTTATAAAAGAAAATGAAGTAGATTGGTCAAAGTGTGTAGGTTTGAAAACTGATGGAGCTCGTGGTATGTCAGGAATTCATACTGGTTTAGTCGCTAAAGTGAAGACGGTTGCTCATTTGGTTCAATGGACTCATTCAAGCATATATAGAGAGGCTCTTGCAGTTTAAGGTTTGGACTTCTTCTTCTTTAAGAGCGTAACAACCTGTTGCAGGTCTTAGCTGCCTCGACAGCACGCTTCTTCCAACTCAGACGATCCCAAGCAACTCTTTAGCATTCTGTTGAGATTTCGTAACAAGAGATTTTTTATGGGATATGGCAGTAAACCCTACGCCCAACCCCATTTTAATCTCCTCTACGACATGCATTAAAGTTTGCACTAGTGGTTCAAAAAAAACTCAGAGCTGGCTAATTTTGGAAAAAATCCGCATACAGAAATTCTGTTTGGCCTTCTGTCCGCGTTCATGTGAACATTATAAATAAAAATTGAACTAACGGGATGGATAAAATTTTGTACACATTTTTATCATAATGAATGCAGGTCTGTATTAAATTTTGGACCAAATCCGTCAATTCCTTGACTGTCTGTCTGTAAAATCGCATGCTTCTGAAGACGATATCTCCTAAATGCAACTACTTCTTCGAACCCTAACGGAAGATCATTGACTAATTTTCATTTCATTCGGTTAAGAAATTCTTTGAAATTGCATATTAAATTTTCTTTATCTAACAAGCAAATCGCTTATTGGCGCTACTCGTGAACTTCGCAATCACGCGCTACTACTAATACCCTCCTTTCGACTTGGGCACGCGCCAAAAGAAACTAGTGGATAATTTTGTCATTATGGGTTAGAGAAGATTCGAAATTTTTATCAACGGGGGAGGAGGTTAAATTACAACTTTTTGGGAAGAATACGGGAAAGTTTGGGGAAGATCACTGCCGATGGTTGAAAAAGCCGTTACTTGAAAACAGATTGTTTAAATTTTAAAAAAACTTCTACTAATATAGAAATCCAGATGTGACCTTTGAAAGAA
>BGPR01021334.1:0-26624 GCA_013235015.1 Araneus ventricosus
TTCTTTCAAAGGTCACATCTGGATTTCTATATTAGTAGAAGTTTTTTTAAAATTTAAACAATCTGTTTTCAAGTAACGGCTTTTTCAACCATCGGCAGTGATCTTCCCCAAACTTTCCCGTATTCTTCCCAAAAAGTTGTAATTTAACCTCCTCCCCCGTTGATAAAAATTTCGAATCTTCTCTAACCCATAATGACAAAATTATCCACTAGTTTCTTTTGGCGCGTGCCCAAGTCGAAAGGAGGGTATTAGTAGTAGCGCGTGATTGCGAAGTTCACGAGTAGCGCCAATAAGCGATTTGCTTGTTAGATAAAGAAAATTTAATATGCAATTTCAAAGAATTTCTTAACCGAATGAAATGAAAATTAGTCAATGATCTTCCGTTAGGGTTCGAAGAAGTAGTTGCATTTAGGAGATATCGTCTTCAGAAGCATGCGATTTTACAGACAGACAGTCAAGGAATTGACGGATTTGGTCCAAAATTTAATACAGACCTGCATTCATTATGATAAAAATGTGTACAAAATTTTATCCATCCCGTTAGTTCAATTTTTATTTATAATGTTCACATGAACGCGGACAGAAGGCCAAACAGAATTTCTGTATGCGGATTTTTTCCAAAATTAGCCAGCTCTGAGTTTTTTTTGAACCACTAGTGCAAACTTTAATGCATGTCGTAGAGGAGATTAAAATGGGGTTGGGCGTAGGGTTTACTGCCATATCCCATAAAAAATCTCTTGTTACGAAATCTCAACAGAATGCTAAAGAGTTGCTTGGGATCGTCTGAGTTGGAAGAAGCGTGCTGTCGAGGCAGCTAAGACCTGCAACAGGTTGTTACGCTCTTAAAGAAGAAGAAGTCCAAACCTTAAACTGCAAGAGCCTCTCTATATATGCTTGAATGAGTCCATTGAACCAAATGAGCAACCGTCTTCACTTTAGCGACTAAACCAGTATGAATTCCTGACATACCACGAGCTCCATCAGTTTTCAAACCTACACACTTTGACCAATCTACTTCATTTTCTTTTATAAAATTGTCAATGCATTTGAAAATTTATTCGCCAGTTGTTTTGGTAGGAAACAGCTGGCAAAACAACAGTTCTTCTTCAATATTTCCATTGAACTCAAACCTACCGAAAAATAATAAATTAACCTGGCCAGAAACGTCTGTACTTTCATAAAGATGCTGCGAGAAATATTCACTTTGCTTCAGAACAGTCATCACAGCTTTTTTCACACTTTCCAACATTTCATCAGTTCTTCTTTCAACAGTTATGTTTCATAAATTAATTTCATAATTAATTTGGTACATTTCATCAAACAAAGCATAACTTATTATTTTTGCTTTATTTTAGGTATAATAAGTTATTCTCCCACAGTGTGAGGTGACCCCTTCTTTGCAATTAACAAATATTAACCGATATGAAACTAAGCTATTTTGTTTGTTTTGTGTTGAAGATTTTTCTATTGTCGATTTAGTCATAGAAAAAATTTAATTTTTGACTTCAAAGGATTCGAGAGACTTTCCCACATATTCAGGATGTTTGATGGATAAATCCTTTCACGTGTAGATGGTTTCATACATTCGTTCGACAGCGTCTCAAAACAAATCACACACTGAGGCATAGCCTCTTCCTCAGAACCAAAAAATACAAACCTTTATTTTAAAAAAAACAGGATTATATTTACGAAAATTCAGTTTAGGAATTTCGTTTTTGCTTTTTTACTATAATTTGTACTTGATATTGAGTTAGTAATAATCTCACTAATTGTAGAATTAGATGTGGAAGTTGCTTCATCAGATGACAGCTTCCTCTTACGGCAAGACCCAGTCTGAAACCAATCATCCATATTGGCGTAAAGTAAAAATAATTCACAGCAGACACAACACCAAACTCGTGCATCGGCTGAAGACTCTTGAAGCTCCCACATCATATTCACGGGACTTTTAGTTTGTAATAAATCTTCTTAAACGTGGTGTCTATTGTTTGTGCGTCCACTTTTAACTGTAATCTTTTTAACCGTAATTGAACGAGAGATTTTGCTTTGGTTTCACTTCTTCTAGTAATAAACGAATTAGATGGAATGAATGAATTTGGTTATTTTCATATTTTGATTTCAGTAATATTTAAGGCCAATGTTTATAAAATCTATTTTTATTCCATATATTTACAGTTATTGATACGTTTTTAGTGTAATGGAGATATTTCTTTTAATAAGAATAACAGAGCACCCCTGGCATTAACTCGTGTCTGGAGTTCTGCGTCCCGCTAATACGCTACCTATATCCCATGGGTTAGAAACAACTGCTATACGGTATTGTTAAGGTAAGTTCACGATATTGCGGCATAGAAGCTGCTTGACACAATCTCACCCACAGTGATATAAGAAATGTCCCTTGTGGTTGTTATCTAGTTTAACGAGAGACGCATGAAAATGTAAATCGACAATAACACTCTAGCGTGCTATTTGACGCTCTTTTCTTCGAATGTATATCTCAAAAGCATTTTAGTTAAATTAGGAATAATTTTGCTATAGTAATAACTCCCAAAATGAAAAATTTATCATTAATGCAGGGTGGGTGCCTTTTGAACACGCAACGCAATTAGTTGATGCTCAGTACTTACTTTTCATTCTTTGTATAGTTATAAAATGATGTTGACTGCGTGTTTGCGGAGAACTGTTAATTAAAACGCCCCAAATATTAATTTCCATAATATGGAAATGGCATTTTTTCATTTGAGCAAATGGTGTTCCAAAATATATGAAAACGAATTTCAAAGTCTTCTTCCTTGCAGTTTAGTTCAGGTCGTGACAAGCTGTATTCATCATGACGGACAGCTGTGAAATTGATGTCGAAGTAAGTTGTTAAGTGATACAGTGGATTTTCTAAAAGTATTTCTAAGGTATTACCTGAAATAGTTAATCAAATTTTATTTTATCATTCCCAGATTTAAAGGAGAAATTAACCAATGCACTTCTCATTCTTTAACCGATTAGTAAAAAACATAAAATTTTCAGTATTTAGAAATTATAAAATATTGATATGTTTTGAGCATAGCTATCGTAATTATTTTTTCCCTTTTTTATATCCATTTTTTAATTTTTTATTTCATGCTTATCAAGTTTATAAGAAAAAAAATCGAGTTTCTTTCTAATAGCTACAACCTAATGTATGATAATTTAGGAAATCAACGATTCGAATGATTCTTCTGCAACACATTTCTTTAATCAGAGTTTTATCTGGAAATTTACACACGTTTTTGGCGTCATAAATGGGAGTGTTACAGAAAATTTCAACGCTGTAAAAACTTTTCATTCAAGCGACAAACTGGCTACGGATAAAAGAGCCATATCTTCAAATTTAAACTCATTTTACAAAATCCCTAATATAGCCCTCAAACTTATTACCCCTAATGCACTTACTTTTCTAACTAAAATCTTCAACAAATGTCTCACATTCAATTACTTCCCATTAAGATTGAAACAAGCTAATATAATCATGCTCAGCAAACCTGGCAAAGACCGTAAGTTCCCACAAAGTTACAGACCCATCAGTCTTCTCAGCTCACTTGGGAAAATCTTTGAAAAGGTGCTTCAGTAAAGGATCAACAGCTACTGTGACTCCAGCAATATTATTCCTAAAAAACAGTTTGGCTTCAGAGCGCAACATTCAACTATCCACCAACTTCTTCGTGTCACTAACTCCATCACTGAAAGCAAGAACAATAAATTTTACACTGGTGGTATCTTTCTAGACATCCAAAAGGCCTTTGATCGGGTTTGGCATGACGGACTTATCTATAAACTTATTCAACTAAATTTTCCCAAATATTTAATTATCATTCTTAAAAGCTTCCTTGAAAATAGAACCTTCAAAGTCGTCATCCACGGCGAAACATCTAATACGGGTGTCATTAAAGCAGGCACGCCTCTAGGTAGTGTTCTCAGTCCTATTCTTTACTCCATCTTCACTTCAGATTTCCCTTCGCACCCCAGAAACATCACCTGCCTCTTCGCAGACGACTCTGCAGTCCTCGCTCAAGGCACGACAATCAGATATATATTACGTACTCTCCAATCTTTCCTTGTTTCGCTGGAAGAATGGTTAACTAAGTGAAGAATTGCTGTTAACACAGACAAAACCAAGGCCATCATTTTCCGTAAAGGTTGCACCAACTTCAACCCTGCCAATTTGGAACTTTTTGACGACACTATTGAGTGGGTGACAGAAGTTAAGTACCTCGGGCTCATTATTGATAACAAACTCACTTTCAGGCAGCACATCAGCTACTTAAAAGAAAAATTCTGGACTAAAATTTATCTGTGTCTTCCGCTCATTGGTAGAAATTCCAGTCTCACCCTTGAAAATAAACTAATTCTCTTTAAACAAGTTCTTAGGCAAATACTCACCTATGCCGCGCCTATCTGGAGACTTGCAGCCCCATCCAACAGGAAAAAGTTCAAATACTTCAGAATAAATTTCTCAGGATCATAGTTAATGCACCTTGGTTCATTCGAACTCTGTCATCCACTCCGACCTCCAAATCGAATCTATTGAAGACCATATTCAAAAACTTTCACGAAAATTTTTCTCAGGAATCATCGATCATCCCAACAACCTTATAGCAGACCAAAATGATTTCACAGAATTCACCACCATTACTACGACCAAGTGGTCACTCCCCCTCAAACCACCTTATCTTCTTTTTCCCTCGCACATTATTTTTTCATCAGTTCCATTTTATTTTTCAACATTTCAACTCGTGGTGTGCACCCTTCCCCTCTTTTGTTGTTTTTTGTTTTTGTGTGTGTCTTGTTGTTTGTCCAATTAAAATGTTCTGAGTCTAAGGCAATCAATGTTTGTTCAAATAGAGTAAAAGTGCTTAGCAATGGGACTCAATCTGATAGTGTAATCTTTGTGTGTTTTGTACATACATTTGAAATATGTTTTATTTTTACTATCTTATATAGAGACTATATTCTTTTAGTTTTAAGTGATTAAATGCTTTAAAATGCTAAATCTGGACACTAAACTGTTAGTCATTTAATAAAAAATATGTATAAGTATGTATTTATTTTAAATTAATACATATGGCATTTTTTTCTAATTTTCGCTTCTTTTCCCTTCATTTTTATAACAGTTCTGCATTGTATAAAACAGATACGCGAGAAAGGGAATTTTTTTCATGAACTTAACAACAAGCGAATAATATCTGTTTTATAATGTTCGCATATATGGCAGAAATTTGGATTTTAAGTTATTTTACTTCTGAAGTATTTATTTATTATATGCTTTACCTCTGTAGGAAACATACGGAAGATAAATAGATATATTTTGATACTAGAACTTTGATGCACATTTTAAATGTTTGCGTTTTTATTTCATGCGGCTGTCTTGACGAGCCAACGTCAATTCATAAATAAACCCCGAAAAGTGTTAAATTTCGAATCCAAAGATATTACCAAATTTCTCTGCTCCTAAATGATTGCCCGCGTCCGGGTTTTTCTTCAGGCTCTAAAAGCAAGAAGTCCGAGTTTCGTTCCATTTCTCACATTTTCAGATTCCGCTTTTCTCTTTGTCGTTTGTGCTGTACAATTAGGCTTCATCTATCCATTTCAAATATATAAATCAGATTTGGATCTCGAATATAATAAAATAGAAGCTAGCTTGGTTGTGCAAACAATTTGGCATTAAGTATTATTTAACATCTGTTATTATTTTACCACACTATAGCTATCAAATTAGTATCAATCATTAAAATTTAGTAAATATGGCAGACATTTTTATTTCTTTATTGTTTTTATGGAATTGGAGAATATTGGCATTCATGTCCTACTAATCGCTTTTTCCACCAGATATTTGGCAGGAAATATTCGCTGCCTCTAATTTCAATTAAATCTTTTTTTATATAAATTGATATTCATGATTCTCCAACAATGTATTTTTAAACATCGAATTGTGACAGATATTTAATCCGCGCGATTTTAAGGCACTTACTTCTATTCTCGCCATTTTGTACATGAACCTCCCTAATGGAGTCGAATCACATGACGTCGCAGGAAAAAACGTTACTGTATATGTGACTAACATGTAATTTGACGTAGTTGCTATAAATTAAACTTCCTATAAATCATTTTATGTGTAACTTCTTAGTGGTTCCTCCAGCAATGTTTATTAGATTAATGCTAACTTCTTACAGAAAAATTTCCTAATTAATATATTGAATCCATTTAGAAAAAAGATCTCATCCCTTGAAAAAATGGACTAGAATGGATTCCTCGTTTGTTTTCGGATTTATTCGATTACCTCTGAGTTTGTTTTGTTTTTTGGCTTTCTTTGTATGATCTTGTTTTCCATTGTTCTCTTTTTTGTTTTACCGCTGCAATTGCGCGTTACGTAAACATTGTGTACTTTTTATTTAATTTTATTTTCGAAATTGTATTCTATAAATGCTATTGATTATAAATAAAAAAAATTGTTGTTCTTGTTTAAAGTTTAAGTTAAGATTCTATTTTTAATTTATTATAATATTTCTAGTTGATTGTTTTTAGCTCTAGTAAAAAGAGCTAATTTTACATGATTTTTCATTAACCACTTAACAGTTTTGCCCGAACACCGTTCGGGCACCGCTAAAGTGGAATTCCCTGATTTGCCCGAGCGGCGCTCGGGCAGGTTTTCTCTGACCAATTCACTGATTTTCCTGGCCTTTTCATTTTCTTTGCAATGTTTCTAATAGATGATATAGCTGTCTAATTAATATTGGATAGTAAAACAAGTGTGAACCAGTTTTTAGGTCAGCATAGGTTAGATAAACCAGTTTTTATTTCCTTTTCCCAACTCAATTAAAAATATCGAAAGTTAGTGAAATCAATACTTGTAACTGTTTTGACTGATGCTTTGAATTTATAAAATCAACTTGAATACAAAATTGCTTATAAAAATGTCCTTGTTTTTGGACATAATAAAGGTAGAAAAAGAAACTGTTAAGTGGTTAAATAAAACTTTTATATTGGTTCCAAAGTGAATATTCTCACCTTTCAAAATATATTTGTGCTAAATATAGTAACCGTAGGTGCAGAGTTTTGTTTTGTAGAGCGTCAGCACAGAGACATACACATTTTCTTTTTTTTTATTATTAGTAGAAATCAATTCCTTAATAGCTATTTAGATACTTTTTAATTTAAATTGATTTTTTAATGTTCCTAAAACTGAAATTATTTTATGAAGTTTTCACCCACTGTCTGATATGTTAAAGCTGAAATTTTGCGCACTTGTGTGTTCTCTATGTCACTACCCCTTTTTAATATTTTCAGAACTTAATTATACGTTAATTAAATATTGTTATTCAAGTTACGATTACGTTGCATGTAATGCCAACTAATATGGAATTTAAGAAATATTTATTTTGCGATTCCAAATTTTTTACAATAATTAATTATAAATTATTATTTGAAATGCGGACAATAATGTGCCAAGAATGATTAGTTTGCAACTGCTATGCCATTGAAATTAATTTAGAAACAGAGAATTAACACATTAAATCCGGTGTTTTTCCAGTCCTTATTACAATGCACTAAAGAAGTTTGTGATTTATCATTTTATTATTATAGCATTAAAAGTGTTCCTTGCAACTCTCTCTCTCGGATAGGATTATAAAAATCTGAAGACATTTATACCTTATCTAACTTTTTTCAGTTTTTCTACATGCATTAAAAAAATACATTAGACACACAATATTAGAAAAAGAAATCACTTAGTTCAATTTATTAAAAATTAGGGCCATTGTCATTACAGCCGCGATTACCAAGGGCACTGGTCAGAATGTGCTCTTATTTCACTTGAATTCATGTGAAACAATGAAATTTTGTAGAATGAAGGAAAAATACATACCGTAGGATGCTCAAAACGAAATGTTTGCGAGAGGCACTTACACTCGCAGAACACGACGCTAAGTCACATTTATCAACTTCTTAAAAGTCCGCTGATGTTTTGGTTACTTCCTTTCTCGATAGTCGCGGTGGCTAGTCCGTTTGGCGGTGCTAAGGTCTCGGATTCGAGAGCCAAAAGGGTTCAGGTTCGAAACCCGATTCCACAGAAGATCCACCTCGTATCGGATATGTTACATGCCAAATGATACGTAGGAGGGCACTCTCCCTCCGGCTGGTAAGATGTGGAAGGTCGGAGGGTAAATTAAACATCAGATGTCGGATCAAAATGACGGAGTCTGTTCTGAAAGAGCCCTCTTGTTGCTTCAAACGGGACGTTAATATAAATAAATCGTGTCAACCCTGGTGAAAGAGCACCAATCTGTTTCTGAAAAGAGGTTTTTTGAAATTGTGAAATGATATATTCCGCTGCAATCCAATCTTGAAAATTACGAGGTCCGTCCCAAAATAGCCCTCGTGTCGCTTCTAAACGAGACGTTGTAATAATTGAACGAATCAAAACCCTATCTTCGCCAACATTTTGCTCTTACTATATCTTCCTCAGATAACTCAGAATTTTAATAAATCTTTTATGAAAATTATTCGTGGGTCTCAGATCCGTTGATAAGAGATGGTCATACTTTTTGTTCACCAATTTCATGGTGAAGAAGATGCTTCTATGTGTGTGTGTGAAAGGGGAAGTCCTCTCAACAGTGCGTGACAAATATTCAGGTTGAGAAACAGCATTCCTGGAAGAACGTGTCGAATATATCCATTAACCCCTTCTTGGTCGGCGTCTCACGTCATACATTCGGCTTTCTTCTGCCCGTTCGGTGGGCGTCGCACGTCATGCGATGGAGAGAAAATTGCATATTTGAAAGTGTATTCGTTGCGACTTACTCGTCTCGTTATATTCCGCAATAGTTTTTTTTTATTTCTGATTATTGCTAAGAAATAACGGAAATAGTCCGACTTTCTTCAAAGTTTCGTGGTGAAACTTCTCGCCTTGAATGGAAAACAAAATCATTTTGTATTACCGTCAATAAGAAAATGCTTTTTTTGGGGTCGGAAATTCGAAAAGAAATCAGACCAAGAAGGGGTTATGTATGATAACTTAAAACATTGATTGACAGCGCAGGCCATCTGAAATGATACTTGTTACTAGTAAGGAGCCGGTGACATGATTGCTATAGGCTTGTTTTGCTAACATCGTTCTCTTATAACGACGCCTTCAGGTATCTTCAGATTTTCCTTATTTTATTTTATAACCCACGCAGCCGGCCTACCCGTTAGGGTGTCAGACACTACAGGGGTGGCCGGGGAAATAGAACACATATTGAGTTATATATATAAAAAAAACCAGTGCAAACATCCCCAGATTGAGCGTAAGTAAGATTGCATAATAAACAAAAAATATAATTTACAACCAAAACGAATATATAATTACAATAAAACTTTCCCAACTGGGATAAGAGCCAAGAAGAAAAACAGTCAAGTATATATAAGAAAACAGGAACTTAAAAATAATATCGGCCGATAAATATAAACACAGCAAACAAAAAGGATGGCATACAAACATCTGTCCAACTCCCCTGGGAGTGAGGGAAAGGATACAAGGAACCCAAAATTCCCAGACATTGGAAATGACACAGCAATAGCAACACTTATATCAAAAGAAGAACAAAAATAGGATTTAGCTGTATCAAAAGCATCTAGAATCAACAAGAAGCGAGCATTATCGAAAACGAGGACAAACAATAACCACAGAGTACACCCTCTCTGAACCTCGTAAAAACAAATAGACTAAATGCAAAAGAAGTATTAATAAATGTTTAAACTAGCAAATTTAAACACATAATCAAATACCTCCATTAGAACAAAAATATGGATCCAGATACAATAAGAAACAGCACAAAAAATACGAATATCTTGAAGTTATATAAACATCAAAAGACAAAGTACAACATCGCAAAAGTCGATCATCATAAAAATACATACCTCAAGAAAACAATAATAATACAGAATGTCCAGATATTAAAAGTCAAGTTAAACAAAAGGATCTGTACATGCAGTAATTAGAACTACAAGAACATGCAGAATTTAGAGCTACAAAGCTTCAAAAATCCAAGAATCAAATAAATATCATGCCTAGTTAATCACCTTGCAAAGAAACGCAAGTATGTACCCAAAATGGAAAAAAGAGAAAAAATTATTCAATACACACTAAATCTATAGAAACTGCATAGACATCAAAATACAAGGTACTACATCAAAAATACCAATCATCTGAAAAAAGAAAGAATTGATAACTTTAGATAGCAATCGTGTACCGAAGTTCCAAAAATAATGTTTATTCCATGCACTTGACACAATCTCGGATTTCGCTAAAGTTATTTTAAATATCCTGTGCATTTGAAAATGCCAAATTTTGTTATTGAGGTACAGATTTCTTTTCTCTTTTCTAATTCTTTGCCTATTTTTGTAAATATTAAACGGTATTAACACAGATCTGTGAGTCTGTATAAAAAGTAAGCAATTTTTACCTGTTATTCCTAAGTTTCCTTGCTGGAGACAAAACGGCTTATTCCATTCTTTTCAGAAATCTTTATTTTTAACCGTGAAATCTTTTTGGACAACATTATCGTGGATGCATAAATAGCTGCGCCAAATACATCAACTTGTTTCCCTTCTCATACGGCAACAATCTGCATCACTGTTTCAATTTCGAAACATTTCTCATGAATGCACAGAAGAAATTTGCATTTTAGCAAAAAATCTTCCTCATTCAGGGCGGCATGGTGGAAAGATACGTTACGATCCTTACGTTTCCGAAAAAAATGAGAAAACTTTCGATAGTTCATTCAAAATGCTTATAATGGCAATTTGCACGACTACAAGCTTCCTGTTCTTTTCGAGGAATATATCAGTCAATCGAATGAGGTTTCATTTTGTGTCCATTACAAAAGGAAGTTTAGCAATCACCTTCTGTAAATACTATATATCCGCCTACAGCGGGTTAGGAGATCTGCTTTCATATATCCCTATTGAAGCTTCTAGATCGGAGATTAGTAAGATGAATAATTCAATGAAGTTAATATTGTTCATAATTGAGCGATAGAACGATGATTGATGAGTCAACGTAGGGAAATTAATACTATCATAGTTTTTTTTATTTTTCTCCTTTTGTTTCATATGAACAAAAAAATTGAAGGCATTTACCAAATGCATGACCTTTTTCATTGTTATATTGCATCCTTCTAATAGTGAAAGTGTAATTTACAAAATGTAAACTGAGAACAGGTCATATAGTGGAATTCAGGCGCTTGTAATTTGTATATATAAATAAGATACTCATGAAAGGTCTATTTAGTAAATTAAGAGCAATTTCGCTACGGTAAATATCTGTAAAAGAAAATTTTATTGCTGGAAGAGAGGACTGCCATTGAACGCGCAGGCAACTAATTCAAGGCTACCACTTGCTTTCATTATTTATGTCATCTTATCATTAACTGTGTTTACTGCGTGACTGCAAAACTTTGCTAATTAAAATGTCACAAAAATTAATTCTCATAATATTTGAGTGTTTTTATCTATTTGAGCATATGGAGGTTCAAAACATATAAGAACAAATTTCAACGCTTTTCTCCCAAACAGTGTAGTTGCAACTAATCAGTTTGAAATTGTGCAGGCGTTAGGAGGACAACCATAGAATTCAACACGCAAAATTCTATTGCGATAAGTTTATTTATTTTTGAGTTTCGGGAATAAACATAATTCTTATAATAACAAATAGAGTTCATAAGACCACTAAAGAATGGGTGAATTTCTGAAGAAGAAGACCTAATATAAAAAGAGTTAGCGTATTTATTTAAAATTGATCGTTAAACACTTTCTGTACTAATTCCAAATTCAAAAGCTGACTTTAATTTTATAAAAATTTGCTCATTTTTCAAAAAATTAATTGATTTTGTTAAGGAATTATAAGGCCATCTGAGAAAATTAGCATATTATACATCACATCAGAATCATTATAAAATGCTTACATTTAGTGAGACCATTACCTGGAAACTAAAAAAGGAGGTTCCGACTTGTTATCCACTATTTATTTGAAGATGCCGCGGTGTAAAAAGTTATCTGAGTGCGAAGTGAGAAAAATCTTATTTTATAAAGATGCTGATAAATCTGAAAGAGAAATAGCTAAGTTAATGAAACGTTCTAAAACTGTCATTCATAAATAGGAAAGATGATTCAAACAAAATTCAAGCGATCTGGAAGAAAAAGGATTTTGATAGCCCGAGATTATTGACAAATTTATCGATTATCAACTTAAAAAAGATTCTTCGACTCATGAAATTTCGAAACATATTATCGGAAAAACTTAACATGTCATAGTTAGGAAGAGTTTTAAATCACAAATACTAGTGCAAAATTTATGAAAATGATGAAAGCACAAAAGTTATTGAACCATCATGGAGAAGAGAGTGTGGAAGGGGCTAAAAAGCTGATGCCGTGGAACGATGAGCGGAATAAATTATATTTTCTGATGAAAAGAGATTTAACCATGACGATTGCGGTGGGTTCATACACTTTTGTCATGCCTTGAGGAAGGAACTAAAAAAAATGCTGTTGTCCACAAATGGGAGTAGGATAAGTAGTGGTTTGTGGAGGTTTTAGTCAAGGTGGACTGTGCGATTTATAGCGAATTACAGGACGTATGGACTCTGCACAATATACAGCTATGCTGTATGATCACCTAATATCATTTGGGTTCCTGTAGTTGGTACTAACTGGATATTTCAGAAGGACAATTATTCTTACCAATCTACCCAGAATTGCTTAAGGAAGAAAAAGTTATTGTTTTTCCTTGTCGAATTCCAGATTTGAATCCCATGGAATGTGTTAAAGTTTATGCTAATAATAAATATTTTCTTCTGTCAGAGAACTGGAAGTAACAATTATAGAAGAACGATAAAATATTTCGGAATTTGAACTTAACCACCTGGTAATTTCAATGAAAAGCAGAGTGTTTGAAGTTATAAAGAAAAAACGGAGGACCAATACCATATCGTGGTCTTATAATTTGTTCACATTGTCTTTTTCATTTATTTCTAATATTTTCCTTTATTTAATCATTTATTGCATAATTCCAAATTATTGAAAGATAATTGTAATAAATATGTTTGTAATATCATAAATCATATATTTAAATTATAATTATAATCTTTATTTATTTCATAATTTCGGAATTTAAAGTGGTATCAAAATTTTTAACCTACTGTAATGACCTTCTTGATAAACGTTCCATGCCCTTTAAAATAACTCGAAAGTGAACTAACTTTTTATTAATTACTCTAACTCTTTTTCAAAAATTAGGCTTAAATTTTATGTTTCAGAGAGAAATTTAAAAATGAATCTTTTCCTCTCTATATCGAATTTTTGAAAAAATATTTTATATGGAAGATATATTTAGAGATTTATACGAAAATAATTTCATTATGAATGCTAAAGGCTCTCCTGTATAAGTCTTAAACTTGTATAAAAAGCATGGAAAATGAAAAGAATTAAAGGAAACGAAGTAGTAGTAATGTTTTCTGCGAACAATGCTAGCATAAAGCTAAAAACTGTGTCCTTTACCCCGAACATTATGATTGACCAAGAAATTCGAATGAAATATCAAATATTAGAAATAATTTTACGAACCTAAGACTGTGTTGTGCAGCCTACGGGAGGCGTGACAACGGACTGAACCTAACGCGTCATGTAGGGTCCGGATGTTTACGAAATAACAAGTTACTGCATTTTGCGCCAAACATCTAAGGTTGGGGAGTTTCGATTAAGATTAAAAAACCGTTGGAAACAAAGATGAAAGCGATCTACATTGAGAAAACGATGAAGATTACAGATATAATGATAAAAAAGAAAAGAGTTTATTTAAAAATTAAGGTATGATGATGAAAAATTAAAAGAGTGTATTTAAAAAATATGGTGGAAACGGTAAGTGTTTAAAATATTTGAATTTGAAATCCGTTAATAAACGACTGAAAGATGCGTTTTCGAGGTAATCACAGTAGACCTGTCTGGCTTGAGAGACCCTACCACAATATTAGAACTGCTCCCGCATAGCTCTAATATGCAATCCTTTTCTTACATCTTAAAGCTATTAATTAAAGGTTCGTAGAAGGATGTAGGAATTTCATTAATATTAAGGTTATATATAAGGTGCTAAATTTGTTTCTTGACTGAATTTTTATCGCTCCATGTTTTGTTAATTCTCTTGACTTGATTAATGATTGTGTTTTTATAAATTTTAGAAGAGATATTTGAGTTCCAAAAGATATATCTATTGACTTTGTATTTAAACTCGTTTCTTTTGTCATAAATATCTATTTTTAAAGTATTTTCGCATTTAATAATTAAGTCCAGAAAAATAACTGCTTCTTGATAGCTATTGTTTTGGATTAATTTAAGCTCATTTGGATGCATATTATTATTAGTTGTATTGAAATCTTTATGGTTACGATTAATAAGGTCATCAATGAATATAAAGACTGAATTCGAATTAATAGCGATATTCCGTTCAAAAAAGTGTAGAAATAAATTGGCAAGGAGAGATTAATATCTGGTCCCTTGTGGGATCCCTTTAATTTGCTGAAAGATATTTAAACTATTGACAATAAAGTTATTGTAAATACAGTAATTTTTAAGATATTTCCAGAATGTTATTGGGTTGTTAAGTAAGTTTTCGTAGAAATAATTCATTAAGACTTCTTGTAATTTATCTAATGGAATGCTTGTGAAGAGGTCTTGAAATCATAGGTTTCTATTGTGTCTATTTTATTATTTTTAAGGAATTCGATAAATATTATTATTTTCAATTATCCAGGTAAATTTTTCGTCTTCAATAAACTTGATGATTATGTTGAGATATTTCGAGAAGATTATTCCAGGTATATTCATATAGGTGTTCGCACCGCAAGTCATGTATCTAAATTAAATAGGCTGTTTTTGGAATTTAGGATAGATGACAATGTACGGAAGCTTGTTATTTACATTGGGGGGTCCAATTTTTTTTGTTTAATGCTGAGATTTTTTTTTTCTTAATAGTGATGATATTTGATTTACACTGTTTATAGGTTTCTGAAGATTTTAGTTCTGTATCTAATAGTTTAAGATAAAATTTCTTGCAGAATATTGCGTAGTTGCCAGCTGCCTTGTCAATAGGGGAGAGTTTCGATGCTTTCCTTTATACTTCGAAATTCGTAGGTTTCATTTCTTGAATTGATTTGTTTGTAATTGCTCTTTTTGAAATGTTTAAAGTTGAAATACATATTCCATTTCCATTCGGTGAAAACTGCACAAGTGTGTCTAATTTATGAGCAACCTTTAGGCAAAAATTATCTAGGTCATTCAGAAAACTTTCTAGAATGTGTTCTAAAGAAATTTTGAAAATAATCTTAGAATCGTAAAATTATTTCTAATATTTAGTATTCCATTCGAATTCTTGGTCTATCATAATGGTCTTTATGAATGACAGTGTTTTTAGCTTTATACTAGCACTGTTCGAAGAAAACATTATGATTTCTCTAATTTTTTAGCGGTTCGTATAGATTTTACTTACCCTGATGAGCATATATACGCGCTTTTACCTATTAATTACAGTCTTTCAATTTAATTTCAAAATTGATTGATTTTCATGACATTGATATATTTTCCACAAATCTTCTTGAATTGCAGCATTATAGCGCATTCGTTGCGTTTGTTTTTGATATTATTTCATATTTCCCCTTTTTGTTTATTTTCTCTCTATAAGAACTCTCGGCATTTTCTTCCCGCAGGTTTTTTTTCTTGACATTCTGTATTATGAATGTTTATGCTGCTTTTCTTGCTTTTACAATTCTGTTATGATTGTTTCTTATCTGTTATATATATATATATATATATATATATATATATATATATATATATATATATATATAAGATATTATAAACATAATTTAATCTTTCCTTACATTGCTATTAATCCAAAATTCCACAAAAATCCTATTTCTTATCGTTTCATCATTTGTGGAACTTCTTCATACATGAAACAAAACCGGATACATTTTCTTTAATCTAATAAAAAAATTAAAGAATGTCATCTGTTCAGAAGGCTTCACTAGGTTTATTATCAAGAATAAACCGGTTATTGATTTCATTCACAATAATAAAGACAGCATTTCTTTTATTGAGTCTTTCGTCTTCAAAGATCTTTTTACAAGCATTCCTTTAGTCGCTCTTTGAGACGTGCTTAACTCTTACTTTTTTTATTACAAAAATATTCTCAATATTTCTTTTGGGTATTGGTATAAATTATGTAATTTTTGCATATTTAATAATTTTATTTACAATGGGAAAATTATTTTTCTCCAATCTCATGGCATTATAAAAGGTTCCTCTTTTTCTTCTATTACAGCTAACCTTTTCCTTCATTATTTCGAAAAGATTTATTTACTTTTTCATCCTCAGGCTTTCAGATATTTAGATGATCTTAAGGTTTTTAATCATGGAACTTTTATTAATACGTGGCAAAGTATTTATCCCTCAGCCTTATTCGTTCTTAAACAAACAAACAACTATCAGTATGAAGCGGGTTTTTTAGATCTATATATCAATCAAATTGTTAATAACTTTTGTATCGATATATATGACAAAAGAAAGGATTTTAATTTTAGGGTCAACCAACTTTCCTATTTCTCCGCTAATATTTCTATTAAGATTTATAGAAACACAATTCTCACTCAAATTTCTCGAATAAAATCTATTTGTTCAAAAGAAAATTAAATATCGAGACAATCAAAGCTTTTGTTTCATGAAATTTAAAAAAAATGGAATTCCCAAAAACTTTGTGTGACGATATCTCAAGCAGTGAATTACGGGCTATCGCAAGACCTTTTTCTCATTCTCTTCCTCTGTTTGGCAACAACAATAACTGGTTTGACGACATTTCCTCGTGCGACTTAGAGTCCCGTGTGCCTACTCCTGACGATGGTAAGCCTTTTCCTTTTTTTCTCTTTTATTGTTTTCTGAATATTACTGTATTAGTTTTAATCTAGTTCTTATGTGTATTCGTATTTTTTGCTTACGATTTTTTAAATAATCTTCATTGCATTTGTCTTTTATTCCAGAATTTTTCCAATTTTAATTGTCATATGCTCTTTGAGGGGATAGCGACAAAATTTTTACGTTTTTCGTATGTCGTTAGCAGAAAAGAGCACTTATTAATATCATTGGCGTGCTTCTCCGCCTGAAGAGCGGCTCGCCATGAAATTTTTCCAATTTATTAAATTTTTGTCTTATTTTTTTCTCTTTCGTTTCTTGTATGGTTTTGAATTTAAGAATATTAAAGATTAATTTTCCTGTGTCTCTCCTCGATCTTCCTGAATTCCAATAAAAAGAAATGATGCATTTTCTTCATTTGCTGCAATGTCAAAAAATTAGAAGTAACAATGTCACTCGCAGTAGAAGTAACTGCAAATTATATTCGGGACTTCGAAATAAACACATCCCTGAGACATATGTTCCAAATTCAAATCATGCAAGCTTTTACTTTGGTTTTCTGTGTTAGTTGAAAAATTCCACTGACACAAGCCTTTGTTGCACAGGAATGATCTTCTCCAATAAAATGCTGTTTAGAGGTGTTTTCATTGAGGAATGGCTTTCAGGGTTCTTTTTTTCCTAATGACAGTCAATTTTAACAAATGAAGCATTTGCTGTGGTGCAGGTTTTTATCCTTTGACATTCAGTGATGTAGGTTTTATCCTTTGACATTCAGTGATGTAGGTTTTATCCTTTGATATTCATTGATGTAGGTTTCTATAATTGACATGCATTGATGTAATGTGTTAAATATTGAAGACTTTATTTCACCAACCTCTAGCCCATTTTCAGATATTGCCTTTCGACAGAAATTCTGTATTTTCTTTATAGTGTAATTTCCTAGACTATCACATTTTCTTATACCCTCAACCAGGGAGTAACCTCTTTTCTTTCGATAATTTTGGTCAATTGAAGTCAAACCAGTGCACTCGTTTTGTAGCATAGTTTGTTCACTCTTCTTTCAATATGGTCGTATTTTTAAAATTGACTTTACATGTGTTTAGATGCTGATGACTTTTACCGTCAGCATCAATAAGAGTAGTCATGTACCGTATTTTTGCTTTCTTCATAGATAGTTTCCGGAATAGGGAAGCTGCATGCATCTGTATGCTACATTTATATTATTTTTGCAGTATTGAAATCAAATACAAGATTCTTATCGATTAACATATGCACGTATATCAAACTACATCCATAAACGTAGAATTTATAATATTGTTTCCATTGTATTATGCAGTGTGACGCATTTAAAGACATTTAAGTCTTTAAATTCGAAACGTTTTTCCTTGAAAATTTTAAAATGAATAATTTTTTATTCCTCTTTCAGTGAATCGCGAGATTCCTTTAACATTTATAATATTTGTCCAGTTTTGAAAATCAAATTCTTGTTTTTGATTATGACGTACCCAGTATTAACAAATAATACTGTATAGCATTGATAATCGCAGAAATTTTAATATCGTTTTCATTGTGTAATATTATATAATACTAGACAATCCCACGTCACAGTATGACGGGTGAAAACTGCCTCTTCATTCGAGAGATTTCCTGTCAATTTTGACGTGTTTATAAAGATATATATGCGAGAGAAATGTTAGACATTGATTAAACACAAATAAGATAAATAGATGTTTATGACAGGATTTTTTTTATTTACATATAATTTACATATTTCTTTATTCAAAAACCTCTTGGTAAACAATATTCCTAGTGAAGTATTTTTCTTTGTTGAACAATTTTCCTTGTACTTTAGATGTCTTTGTGTAAATTTAACGTTATTAGAGTTCCTAGACCTTGGAAGTGCAACATAGAGCTGTCTATGTAAATAGAGAGGCTCATCGAAGTAAATTCCAACCAGATCGAAAGTTTGCCTCTGAGATTTGTTGATATTCATTGGGTAAGCTGGAATTAAAGGGAACTGGCGACGTTTCAGGATGAATGGTAGATTCACGTCACTGGGAGCTAATTCAATTCTTAGTAAGAAAACAACGCCGCCACGATTACATTCAGATATAATTTTCGCGCTTATGAAATTTTCATGGAGACCAGTAATTAATAAGCGAGTGTCGTTACAAAGTCCATGTTTGGGATTTAATTTTCTGAGCAACGTGACGATTACTCCTTTCTTAAGCATCAATGCTTGGGATGGCATGCCTGATGGAGTTAAATCATGCAGAAATTGAGGTGGATAGTTTTACAGGTCGTTCTGATCTTCGGATGTTATTGAATCGGAGCTGTATTGGAGTGGGCTTGATTTTATGAAACTTATGATGACATTTGCTCGTGTACCTCTTAGAACAACCGGAAATGTCTGTCTGAAGTCGCCCCCGATTATTATACCTTTGTCTCTGAAAGGTGTATCGTTATTCATAAAATCTTGCAAAGAGAGTCCATACAACAACGTCCGTCTTTTGTGAGCATCGTAATTTCATCAATAATGATGAGCACTGCTTGACCATTTTATCTTCTTCCGGAGATGTTGGTCTCATTGACGAAACTGATGTGTCGAGAAGAGAAACTGGTAACTTAAATCCACTATGAACAGTTCTTCCCCCTTTTAATAGTGTTGCTGCTATGATAGTTGTTGCGATTGAAGTGCAATGTCTCCTTTACCCCGAATGAAAGATAATAATGTTGAATAGAGAAAAGTTTTGCCAGAACCTCCAGGGCCATCCAAAAAAATCTATTGTTTTCATTGTTGCTCCCAATAGCTCTGGTAATCGTCTCGAAGGCTGCCAGCTGTTCTCTATTCAGGGATGATATTCTATTTTCGGCTTCCTCTCTTTATTCATCTTGATTGTAGGGTTGTACTTCAATGACATTTCCAGTTGGCACGGGAAGACCGATTGAAGCACATGACAATCCGCGTTGTTCAAGGGTTGCATTGATGTCATGTAGTGCCAAGTTGCAAGAAGCTGCTTAAATGTTGTTGCGCAAATTATCGAGAGACATATCGATCGAGTATTTGTTCCACAGCTCGAACACATTAGTCGGGTTACAGAAGCACAGAATAAAGGCGAAGGTCTGACTTTGTTGCTTTGGCATTTGATAGGTGGAAACGTCGTGTAAGCAATGATCCCACTCTTCATCTGAATTCAGCAAGTGACGGTGGAACGCTGTTTGCTTGAAAGTGTCATAAATGACGTTGTCAACCGTTCAAAGAAACTTAAAGCTTCCAGCACCAGGAACATGAAGCAACAGCATGCGTAGGTAGAATCGTTCAGCGTCTTTGACATTCACCACGTACATTCTCGCGACTATTTTGTTACCACCTCTCTTTCGCCTTTTCCAGTTATTACGATCGTACACGTAATTGTATGGTATGTCAGTGTACAATAATGTTTGAGCTTGAGGATCGCTTTAATTTAACTGGAACCATGACTAGAGCATCGTTTGCCTTGATCTTGCAGCCACCAAGGCCCCTCTTAGTGGCCGTCCTTAAACGAGGCGCGTTTCTGTTTTGGGAGATGAACAGGCAGTCTCGTCACGGCATGCGATCGGTCATGCATGTGTGACGCAAGCAATCGCCACATTTTTTCAGGTGCACTGACATACCGTGCGTGAATGTAGTTTGCAATCTCAATGCTTTGGCCCTGTCCTGCAGTCAAAAACCATGTTGGCGCAGTCAAATCCTTTGTAAATATATTTATAAGTATATTTCACCGCAAGCAGAGAGGTGCAAATTTCGATATTGATGTGCGCGTTATATTTCAGCAGCAGGTAAGGATTGTAAGGGACAACGAATCTGTTATCCATTCCTCTTCCTCGGACAAATTCGGTGTCACCTGGTCGTCTGCGATACAAAGGATAGCCACTCACGTTCATTGTAGTTTGAGTTCGAAATTCTCAGGGAAACATTTTCTTGCATTGGCCCGCGTCCATGCAAGGTGCTCCAGGATTTGCAATGCCACAGTGTCCAGGCATTAAGCATTTTGTTACAATTTCATACAGTGGCGGATTTTCAATCAATGATGGAATCACAGCACACACAAATTTATCTATATGCTCAGATGCTGAAAACTTGACATCCGCCCGTTGAACAATTAAAATGTGTGCATGTGGCAATCCGCGTTTTTGAATTTCTATTGTGTACACATGGGCTATTGATTTTCCCAATACGCCATTAACTGTCAAATTGTCCATGTGTGATTTCAGCTTTAAATTGTAAACTCGCACCAACAAATCAGGACGGTCAGTTGTGTGTTCAGGTAGTCATAAATTTTCCGTGATTTGTGGCCATTTTGGATTAGCCGTAAACGTTATGAATAGGTCCGGTGCACCGTATTTGCCGATGGACATTGCATCCCCAGACCGTTGTCTCATGTTTCGCGGTGATCCTTCAAATGATGAGGGCAGGATTACTGGAATTTTAGCTTTGACGACTGCGTTTGGAGCAACGTTCTCCAAATGGTCCGCAAGTCCTTGGTAGAGCTCAGTTCGTAACTGTTGTTGATGTGTTCTGGTGAAATTCATGTTATTTGCTTCTACCTGGAGGTACGAAAAGACAATCCATTGCTACGTAAATTTCTCGCACTAATAATCGGATTGAAGTCGTCTCTCACAGTTGTTAACGCTCATTTGTACTGAAACATTGTTATGTTTACTCTGCTTTGATTTCCTTGTGCTCCTTGGTAAGACTCACAACGGCAGTTCTGTTGCCAACCAGGTTCGCCATGAGGAAACAAAATGGGTCAAGCCATCGGATCTAAATTTGGGCTGAGGATGTTAAAATTAATTAATGGTTGTGCTGTGGATTTTCGGGTTTCAATGGGTACACGCGAATGTCGCTTTCGAATGGAGGTTCTCCATCGCTGTTGCCAAAAACCATTGCTATCTGGTTGGCTCTGTGTGCATTGTACCTTCGCTGGTCTGAATGTCGATCGCGCCAAAAGACCATGTTCACGACGGGAACATTCTCGCCTGCTTCGTTTGTTTCTGCTATTATTCGCGATTCCACCTCTCGAGGCATGCGGTATGTGTCAGACAATCGATTGTGCTGTCTAAAGAAGCTATCGATTTGATCCAGGATTCGTGTATTGCATTGCTCATTAGCTGGAAGATTTACTCGAATTTCAGTAGCCTGAATACTATCGTTCACGTAGAGTTGGGCACACTGAGGATCTCGGCTGTTCACTGATTGAATGTGAATGGCGCGATGAGATATTTGACCGTGAACTTTGAATACGTATGGTCCCCCACCGCTGAAATCAACTACTTTCGCTGCCATCGATGCGAAAGAAGCAGCCCCTAGTAGCAAAATGTCATCGGATATTGAAAGGCCTTTCATCGAAACCCGATCACACAATGATCGGCCGATGAACGGATTCTTATCGGATATGGATGGATTTTCATCGGGAATTGCTCCGAAATGTCTCATCGGCCATAGATCAGCCGATCATCGATATCGAATGAGTTTTGCTAGCCGATACGATAGAAAACCGAGCAGTGTGGTTTCATGGCGATGGATTTCCGATAACTTTTAGATGAATATACAAACAGATTTGGATGTGTGTACGATGAAGAATTGGTTGTTCAATAAATGGTTGTTGTTTTGTTTAAAGATGGCCAGTTGATTTTAGGTTGGAAACGTTTTGGCAATAACAGGGGTGATTGTGTTCCGCTATTATACCGGAAATCCGGTATTTTCTTCATCCTTAATACCGGAATTTTCTGATAAATCTATTTTTTAAAATTTAAGAGTACCAAAGACTCAAACAACTACGGATTCTCCGTAGTTTCTTGGCAAATTCGGCTTCTAATACGGACTGCACAAATTATAATCTATACTACGGAGTTCTAGGACGAAATGTTTTATTTAAAATATAATTAGAAGTTCTATTTTTTATTTTCTTAAAAAATCATTTCATGACGGATTTTTTTTGTAGCTACATGAAACTTTTTATAAGAAGTGTGAAGAACCAGGAAAAAAAGCCACAATCACCTCTGCAATAAGCACATGGCTATCAAAAAATACCTAATTATTAATATTTTTAATTTACGAGATGCCAAAGAACCAGTGGCGGCGCTAACAACTTAGGCCCCACAAAATGTTTTAGGGGGCCCCTCCTCAAAAAATAATGCATAACACTTTTGCATAATTCACTTTTCCAGCTATTTAACAAATTATAATTAGGAAATAATAATTAGGAATCAAATTATAATTAGGGAAGTTGTGATACTTTAAATTCAAAGTTAATATGACAAAACTTTCAAAAATTATGCAGCCGATTTATTTGACGTTTATTATTATTTAAAAAAAAACAAATCTAATAAAAATGTTTGTTACATTTTCTGAATGAAAATCCTTTTTGTTATAGTTCATAAAATTATTAAAATAAAGTTTCTTGTGATGCAGACATTTTTTAATTTGATGCTACAATTAAAATTGTCCGAATTTTCTTGTTCTTTCACTTGGATGGAGTATTGGGCATAACCTTTTTTGGTTAAATGTGTTGCAGTTATAAACTGCAAAGCTCCATGAACAATAAATTTTAAAATTTGATAATCTTTAACTCATGATAAAAATTGTAAATTATCTATAATATTATGGTTGACAAATAATTGCTTATAAATATATTTTTTGCTAGCAAAAAATGTTAATTTTCAGTCCCCTGTCGGAGGCCCCTTACGTACCGGGGCCTCCACGCACCCTATATGGCCGCCCAGGGCAAAGAACAAAATATGTTTTTAATGTACAAAGAAAAGCTTTAAGCATAAATGAGCTGCATGCCAACATTCAAAGAAAAAAAACAGATTTTTGCTAGGAGGTGCAAAGCCCTGCATAAACAAGTTTTATACAAGGAAAATTTATGCACATTGAAAAAAAAATAGGAATTTTAACAATTTTTGTATTTAAGTGAAGACATTCTGCACATATAACTTCTAAATTGTTCTGATCTTTCAGAAAAAATACTATACTATTTTATTGCTTTTGTTATTTTTAGCAGCATATTATATGTTTGAAAAGTTGTCCTTACTAGTGTGGGCAATGCTGAAATCAGTACCATATTCTGGGCAAAATGCATAATTTTTCTCTTTACAAAAGCAAAAACAGTAACCAACACATTTTATCATATCGCACTTTGAACGCAAGCAAGTGTGAAAATATTGTATTGAATGTAATAGAGCCAGAGGTGCTAAACATTTTTGTTTTCCAAATTTAAATGAGCAGAAAAAACAGAGAAACAGCATTCCAAATTTTCGCACTTGCATTCAAGGTGCGACATGCACAATTGTGTAAATTAATGCTATAATTTCCTTCCAATAACTTTTTTCATTCTTTACACAGCAGTAAACATTACAGTACTGCACTCAAGATGTCTATAAATCTGTATATTTCTAGAAAGATTAACAAGAGAATTGCAAAAAGAAAACTTTACACTTTTAATTTACACATATATATTTTTATTTATGATCATTTTACACTTTTATTTTTTTATTATGTCTTCATTGCTCCGATATTCTTTCCTCCGTTCCTATCTTTGGCACTTCTGTTGCTGCCAAAAAGATGATATTTCTCATGGCACCTATTAAAAAAGAAATCAATGTACCATTATTAATTTACAACACTTATATATAAATCACACATTGATTTGAAGAGATAAATCAATCAACAAATTTATTAAATTCCCGGCAAGTTTCTGAATGAAAATTCTATGGAACCATTCAAACGCTCAAAAGATAATTAACCAAATTATTCTGGGATGTGAAGAACTGGTTTCTGGCTTCATAAGAGAAGGAGGTGAAAATTAAGTTTTTCTTTCCCAGGAGGTTCCAAAAGGAATCATCGAACCAAATAGGAAAATTAAAAATAATATCACACAAAATTCAAAATCCTATCCCTTTATATTAAGTTCAAAACTTAATTAGTTCTTATTAAGTTTAAAGTGGTATTTTTTCTACATTCAATTGAAATGTCCCTGCCTTTACCCACAAAAACATGGAACATGAACGACATACTTGCAATAGCTAGTAAATGTTTCAGACTGTAGTCAGATGAGACAAAATACTTGATAGTTTATCTATAAAGTAGATAAAACTTTCTTTTTGGTTAATGAAAATTATACATAAACAATCTTACAATATTGACATTATTTTTACTTACTGTTTCTATTAAAAGTTTGAATTATTTTGTAAACAAAATCATTTGTTCACATTAAAACCCTCGGTTTGGACTGTCATTACAACTGTTCATTAATTTGGTTTCTTTTTCCGAGACAAAAATGAAAAGTTGGCAAGATAAAAGATTTTGCTCAAGAGTTCAATCTGAAATCCACTATCAAACTTCAAAGATTTGACAAGTATGCCCATCATCAAAAGTCAAAATTTTTGATGGATAACAAGCAATCACACTATTACACTACAGAACATCCTCCAGCAATATCGTCACACATTTTCTGAAGTAACAAATTTGCCATAGAAACCCAGATAACACACACACACACATATATATATATGGCATCAAGCATAACCATCAAGAAAGTACAAAATGAAAAATTACCAAATATCAACTTGTTTATGAGAATGACATAATAGTAGAAAGCAGCTCGCTGAGAATCCGGCAATGCCACTCAGAAAATCACACTGAAAGAATGAAAACTGATTAAATGCATGATTTGATACTGTTCTTTAATTTAAAATTTTGATGATTCCATAAGATACGTTAATGATATTTAAAAATACAACATCCTCCTTAAATAAATTGCAACCTATTGCTATTAACACAATAGTAGAAGAGATATTGCCCCCAAACGTGGAAAAACATCTGGATTTTGAAAAAATTGAAAATGGACAATTTCGAGGGGGAAAAATCTTAATTTGTTAGATAAACAGAAATAATCAGTTAAAATATTGTTACCCACAACTGATATGAACTAAAGGAGAAGCTAACAGTTTGTATATAAGAAAAAAATGGAAGAAAGGAAAATTTATTCATCTGGTTGAATGATCTTTCTGTAAATCACATGTGAGCAGATACTTTAATTTTTGGGTAAGAGAAAATTTCACAGCATATAACATATATATTCTTGTCCGTATGAACAAGGTGAAGCTTTTAAAAACAGTTTTAATGTTATACACACAATATTGGAAGATAAATTGGCAAAAATCTTAGAAAAACAACTAGATTTTGAAAAAATTGAAAATGGCAATTTCGAATGAAAATTTTTTTAATTTGTTAGATAAACAGTAATAATCAGTTAAAATATTGTTACCTGCAACTGATAGGAACTAAATGAGAAGCTAACAGTTTGTATATAAGAAGAAAATGGAAAAAAACCAAAATTTATTCATCTGGTTGAATTATCTTTCCGTAAATCACATGCGAACAGATACTTTAATTTTTGGGCAAGAGAAAATTTAACATATATATTATATATTCTTGTTCGTATGAACAAGGCGAAGCTTTAAAAACAGTTTTAATGTCATACATACAATATTGGAAGATAAATTGGCAAAAAGCTTAGAAAAACAACTAGATTTTGAAAAAATTGAAAATGGCAATTTCAAGGGGGGAAAAATCTTAATTTGTTAGATAAACAGAAATAATCTGTTAAAATATT
>BGPR01021338.1:5540-26622 GCA_013235015.1 Araneus ventricosus
AAATTTTATAGTAGGAAAAACACAGATAAATTAGAACATCAGAAAGATGCTCCAGTCAGATGCGGTGTTCTATATTAATTAATCCCTTTGAAAAGGGAAATTAATAGTCATATTTAGCATATCTCGTCAGCGGTTCTATGTCCTATTATTTATTGTTTAATTAAAATTATATCGGTACTAGTCGCTTGTTTGAAGAAAAAAGAAAATAACTGTTATTAAGGTCCTTAGCATTTTCCCACGGAAGTATCGGTGACGCACGGGGCACTGACATTGATTGATTACCATATGTCAAAGGATTTTAATGCGCCAAATCGTATAGACATCGATAAAGTTTACAATAATGCAACCTTTCCAACGCTTGTGCGCAAAGGACACTACTTAATGACTTAGCGATAATGAGGCTGTGCACAAGTTCCACAATACCCTCGTCAGCACACGCATGGGGTCTTTTTAACCCCACCCTTTCTCTTTTCATAAAAAATTCTAGGAATTTCTAAACACTTGCACCTGTTACTTTCTCTCCTCTGCAAGGCCAAAACCGGTGAAACAGTGTTTCTCACTTTTTACTGGGGGCGTTGGGGTCAAATTGACCCATGATTGTGCTAACGTTTCAGGTTAATTTAATGTTATGGCTATGGAACCGTACGAACGTGCGCAGCGGAGAAAAAAAGAATACAAATAAGGAGGAAAAAAGGTTGCCTTTTTTTATTAGAAATTGCATTTGTGTTTTCAGTACAAGTTATTTTTACGAAAAAATGTTCTTATTCTTTGACCATATTTTATTTTTGTACAAATAGCCAATAAAATAAAGAGTAAGTGTCTAACAATTTGGGGTCAAAGTAACCCCGCGCGTCTGCTAACGTTCTAAAAATGAGTGCGTGTGCTTTAGGGATATTTTTCATTGTCATTTTTTGTCAGTTCATAATAACGACAGGATTTTGGCAATGTTTATGGTATTTAAATCACTACCAAATATCTACATGTGCAGCGACACAAAGATCCAAATGTGATGTAATAGCTTTGCACGCATTGATAGAACGCCTGTCAAAAAGACCTATGCCAGCAAATAAGAGACCATATGTGCCCTACAGCCTATCATCACATATATGTGATCGCAACTTCAACGTTTTATTTGAATTTTTAAGTTGGGTTTTGTTGGAAAACATTTGTTTCTACATGAGTTAATCCGCGTTTTATAAAAGTATTTGAGGAAAATAATTACGCTTGGGCAAAGAGACGAAGGTCAGACGCCTTAAATGTAACTGGAAGTCATGATGGATTTCGCTTATTGTATTAGGATTAAGTTTTCCTTTCTGGTTCTATGACATTTTCGAGTTTCAGTTTTTAGTGCTAATGCAGTCAGTAGAGTAAGATTCCTTGCCATGTATTTTTGTTATAATCAGGATCAAAGCTATAGCTAGGACCTGGTTAGAGTCAAGTAAATAGTTTACATATATTTATGAATTTGGAGATGCTTTATTAATCATAATAAATAGTAAATAGTAAAAGAAATATATTCGGTAGTAATTGAAATGATAGTAATGTACGGAAGTGAAATCTGGTACAGGGGTACAGTGAAACAAAAGAAGAAGCTACTTCAGATACCTAGAATGCCTTTGATTGCAATTACTAAATGCTACAACACCGTCTCAAATGAGGCACTACAAGTTTTATCTGGCTGTGCACCACTTGACTTGAAAATAGAATTAGAAATTGAAGTTGCGAAACAGATCTAAATTATAAAAAAAGAAGAAATATATGAGGGATTTCAAAATGTTGACTGTGAAGAATTGATGCAACCATGGGATACCATAAGTATTGGATGGATCTATTTTGAGTCGTCGGACACTGTCCACGGGATCTATACAGATGGATCGAAGATCAATAATCAAGTGGGCGCGGCATATGTGCATTATTATAATGGAACAGAAACCGATTCTTGCTTAATAAGATTGGGAAACCAAAATACAGTTTTCATGGCCGAAGTAATGGCAATTAGTAAGGCAATTGACTACGGTATAGATAAGAATATTCGCAACTCTAAAGTTATTACTGTTTCAAGATCAACCCTAACAGCTATTGAATCAACTGAGGAGAAAAGGAGGATTATAATTGAAATTAAGAAGAAATTAAAGTTAACCAAAATCCAATCGCAGTGGGTCAGGGCTCATAATGGAACTGTAGGAAATGAGAGAGCAGATACACTTGCTAAGCTTGCCGCAAGTGAAGATCAAATAGACACTGAATTTGGCCCGTGAAAAGCTCAAGTTAGGCATAGATGCAAGGTACTACTTGCTACGAAAAGGCAAGAGAGATGGATTAATTCAGCAAAGGGATCATGGACTAAGAAATTTTTCAAAGAGGTTAAATTCAGTAGGCTATACGGTGACTTCTATTATAACCAAGTGTTGACAAGTCACGGAGTGCTTGGTGCGCATCAAAAAAGACTATTCGGCAATGAAGGAGGTTGTCCATGTGGTGAGCAACTTGAGACCATTGAACACATTTTATTAAAATGTAAAATTTGGGGAAAAGAAAGAGACGATTGGCCAAAAAGCCGGCTTCAAAAAGATATTTCTGACTTAATATTTTATTCGCCTTTCAAAAAAGGCTCTCTTGACATCCTTGAAAAGCTCATATCTTCACGTTTAAGTTCCTGACTTGGAAGGGAACTTTTCCTGCCTTCATTTTGTTTTATTTTCTATATCATAATTGTTTTATTTGTTATGGAGTGGCGGTGAAAACTCAGACCTACACGAACAATTCAGTGTTACAGGAGAAAGAGTTGACTGCATTTGTGCTGAGTGGGCTACGTTTACAAAATTCCGTACGGCTTCAGCCAGATCGGAGGAGCTTTTGTAATTGGTACATTAGCTCCGTACACATACATTAATCATAATAAATGTCATGTCCAATGTTCCTTAATTATTATTAAACGAATCGGCACCATTTACTCATTGAGAGTGTCTTATATTACCACTCTCCAAAAGTTACACGAAAGATAAGAAATTCGAAACTACTACTCCACTTATAAGATAACAGCAAATTTAAAATCATGGAACTCATTTTGACATCACATAAATTTTAAAATTCATTTTCTCAATATTTGCATGCATTGTCTGTTTGTATATATAGTCCTTCTTTTTGAATAATCGTTGTTTTTTGGTATTTTCAGAGGAAGTTTTAACAGACCTATCCCGCTCATTTTTTGGAGCAGGAAGCGAAGCGGTGAGGGCGAATGTGGATTGGATGCTGCTCGTGTGTGTTGCTTATCCCGAGACCCAGAAGAAAATCCACTCGGAAATCGACGAAGTCATCGGACAGGAGCGCTTTCCAACCTGGAATGACCGCCTCAACATGCCCTTCACAGAGGCCACGATAGCTGAAGTCATGAGATGGAAAACTAGTGTTCCTTTGAACTTAATGCGGTAGTAAGTGCAGAATTTATTCTCAACACAAAGTGGTGATTTCGTGCTTTAACCCTGTCACACCGAGCGAGGCGGTACCGAGCGGTCTAAAAATTTCTCCTTAGCAGCGACGAAGGCCGGTCTGAGGCAGGACCAAAGAAATGCAAAGGCTGGTTCATAGAGCCTTCAGCGAAGAACCAGTGGTGGAAATTTGTGACGCGCTCTAAAATACGAAAATCCCTTTTGATATTATTTTTTCCTTTCATTTTACTTAATATTTAAAATTGGATGCCAGTATATCAAAATATCATAAGCATAGTAAATATTTGCGGAACTTTAGTAATTTAAATTTAGTAATATTGCGAAAATTTAGTAATAGCTGATGGATGGATTGGATATTCCCTGGCCCTGGGTCTGAGGTATTTAGCTTCTATTGAGGGGATGTTCTGAGATCACTTAGGAGTAAGCGCGGTAGTGTGTCGAATTATCCTTGCCAACCACAGCCCATTTCCCTTCGCCTTAGGGAAAGGTTATGGCAAAGGGTGGGGTAAATGACCACCCAGGTCGGGAGAATCCAATTAATTTCGCTTCCTCCCCAAAACTCCCGATTTTAAAGGAGCTAGAATAAAAAATGGCCTCGGGATTAAAGAGTTAAATTAATAAGCTTCATATTTTGTTTAATTATTAGTTTTCTTTCTCAACAAACTGAATGAAAACAAAACTCAGTTGCATATATTTTGTTCTATTTTGAATCAACTAAAAATGCTTACTGTTTATGAAATCATACTATATTTATCGAACGAAAATGTTTTAAGCATAAGATAAAATCTTTTGTTTAATTGAGGTTATCAGACTTCCAGGATTCGTGCAGCTCAGTTCGAATTATGATTTTCAGTCCCTGATTTAAAAAAAAAAATTGTCCAGACTTTATTCCGAATTTGAATTAAATGTCTCGGATTACCTCGAATTTCCCTTACACCTAAATACATCATACGTATTGAAAATTATTATTGTTAAAAAAATTTATCTTATTGAAGTAAAAGTGAATTCTCTTTCCTAGCGTTTCACGTAGAATCTGGTTATCCATATTAGGTAAAGAGTAATAATAAGAAGTCTGCTTTCCCTTTGAGTATAATTTTGTTCTAATTCGGAAACAAAATCATTTTGACATACACATGCAATGATTAGAAGTGGAATACGAAGGAGAAATTATATATATACATCATTTGTTGGATTGTGAAATATCATTTGCTTTCAGAAATGTTTATTACTTAGGTTGAATCGTCTATTAATCACGACATTTCGGATTCAAAGTTATTGATGAGGTTTTTCTAGACATGTGATGAATGTATGCATGGGTATTGAGCATATAGAGTCAGATTTCTGTTTTCTTGACCGCAATGTACTGCAGAGTTCAAGAAACTGGAAATATTTGAGATGTAGGTAATAAGATAGATAAGATAGATTGAGATTTAGGTAATAAGATTTCTCAGCTTATCTGATAAGACATCTCTGATTAGCTGAGACAGTTCTGAATTTCGAATCCTTGCACCCAATTTGAATTGAAAGTCCTGGATTATACCGTTTCTTACTTAGTAAAAAATAAAAAAAAATATTAATCAGATTTAATCTTTGAAAAAGTGAGTACCTGGAGAATTTTTCTTCATAACTATATATTGAATAAGTTCAACCTATCATGATCAGTGAGGAGGAATCAGTCTAATAGAAACACAGAAACATTTATGCATCAAAATATATTATTTTTTCTTTATCTCTAAAATGCTCATTTGGAAATCTTTTAACTACGAAAAATTTCTATAGTCTTGAAGTTATTGTCTGGTTTATTTTTAGTTATTCATTCATCCATCTTTTTATATACTGAGTATTCAAGACTGTATATATTGTGTGGAAGGAGATTTCTCGTTCGGAGCGCGAAAATAGTGACCAAAAAGCGACGCAGTTTTCTAAAAAAAAGACGAAATGAAAAGTTTGGCCTCACATTCGGTGCGTCGTAAATAAGCTTATTTTTGATGCTTCTGTTACGATGTCATACTTATTTTCTTATATTTCTCAGAAACTATATGTCGTAAAGGTATTCTTCTATAGTTATCTTTTATATAGCCCGAGATAAAAAAGGATTAAACCTCTATGCAGTTATGGCGGAACAATTGGTATTCTGGATGACGTGGCAAAGATTGACATCTTTGTATACAATTTACTTGAAATATACCAACCGTATTAACGGAAACATTCTCTTTAACAGCTCCCTTGAAGACACGGAGTTGAAAGGCTATTTTATACCAAAACACACACGTGTGCTATCCGTTACATGGGCAATGGATCACGACACGAAACTCTGGGGAAATGATGTTCATGAATACAAGCCGGAAAGATTTTTGAGCGAAGATGGAAGCAAGTTTGTGAAACCTGAGTACGCCATTCCTTTTTCGATTGGTAAATACATTTTTGTGAAATTAAAATTAATTGTACAATTTGTAAGTACATTTTTTTTAATGCTAACTAAAATTTAAAGAAAGGAAAACCAGTTTCTACTGTATCTTTTGAAGTTTTTTTAAACTGTATATTTTTTTCATGAGGGAAAGTTAAAGTATAGAATTTAGTGAAACTTAAATTATATTGAATCGTAGAATGTTAACTGCTGAATAAACTATGTTAGGGCTTAGGATTCAAGCTATAGAATAAATTATGTTAAGTCGTAAGATGCAAACTATAGAATAAATTATGTTAAGTCGTAGAATGTTAGCTGTAAAATAAACTATCAACTCAAAAAAAACTTTAAAAAAATTGCTCTCCAGGGTTTTTCGCATTCCTTTTGGCCATTTTTTCCTTTGCCATTCTATAAAGAGTATATAAAGTTTCACCCTCTAAGTTAACTGGAGGATTTGCCTGTAAAGCCCTAAAATTTGAAAAAAAGGTCTTAAAATATAAAAAAAATTTTAGAAATTTTATATGGTTACTTATGTGTAAAAACTGGTTTATATTTGTTCCTATGGATATGTTTAGTTGGAATTATAAGCACAAATAAGTATTAACTGCACCCTTAGCCACTTATGACTTGAGAGAAAAATGCGTAAAATGATGAAAATTTGCACTAATTCTGCGCTATTGCTTTTTGGAAACACCACGCGAAAGTTACTGTATATTCACTATAACAGCTTAAAAATTTACTAAAATGTTAAAGAAGGATATAAAAATGAATGCAGTGATAAGTTAAAATCTACAATTTTATTTGACAATTAAGCATGTGACATTAAGAAAAAGATTAAATACTCACAGTAGTTAATTGTCCAAATAACTTGTAAAAATTCCAATAACGGTCAAATATTCCCATACCATCGCTTTAAATAGTTTAAATGTCATTCAAAACTAAATTCTTGAAGCAAATATTTTTTTTCTACTTTTTTTCAACGGACTGAAATAGATTTTGAGTCTGTTCTTCATTTTTGATTATAGATTGACTGAAATTTTCTATTAGTTTTACCCCTCGTTCGGCTGTGTCATTTATTACTTTTAGGTTCCTGATAAAAATTTTAATTTCTTTGATCCTGCAATCTTCTTCCCAGGCCTGCGGATTGTTTTTCAATCAGGATTCATCTTGGTTCTACAAATGAAAAATCAACCATGACTCCGATCCAACCAATTGATGCAGTTTTGTGGTACCGTATAAAACGGTGAGAACGGGGCCACCAGTTGGAAGTGATTTTTCATTAGCTTTGTATTTCATTAAGGATGTTGCAATCTTCTTCTTTACAGAGTCTGAAACGTTCTTAGAAAATAAATAAAATGTCACTGCTTCTTCTGTCACATACCAAAAATGTCTATTAAATTTAAAAGGGCAGCTCGGGCAACCCCAGGGTGGTATTTCTCGTACTTGCTGAGTAGTTTGGAACGAAAAACACTTTTTTTAAACTTGTAAAAGTGCACAAAAGTTGCCTTTCGATGCAAAAAAGACAAAAATAAAATTTCATGGCATTCAGAATATGTCTTAAGGTGCCGAAAGGTGCTGAATTTTCATAAATTTGAAAAGTTTTGCTTTGTTCCGAACTTTTTCTCGAATTTCTCATTTGCAGTAAAAAAAGCTCAAATTAAATATTTTGTACTTTTTTTCTTTTTATTAATAGGAAAAAAAACATTTTTAGGCTCTTTAAAACCTATTGTGAGTATATAAAGAAATTGATTATTATGTGCAAGAAATCGGCTATGGAAAAAGAAAACATGCTGTTTTCTAATCTGGGAATTATTACTCTGTTATACTTTTAACTGATGAAAAAACTGCTTACAAGTACTTTATACCCTTGTTATTAGCATCAATATCTGCGATTGGGAGTTATAAGTGTGTGGATGGGCAAAAAAATTAGAGACAACTAAATGTAGTTGGGAATTTAGAAGGTAGACAACAAATTAAAAAATTTAGCTACGAAATTAGCTGCTTCCGCCGGATTCCTTAGTTTTTTTTTATAATTCTTTGTTTTTGGGAGTTAAAATGAATTAAAATTTAATTCTACCTGGGGTGTGGGGGGAAAGAACTCCGACTCGTTCACTATTATGTAACAAAAGTTATTTTGTGTTTTGCCAATGAAATATAATAATTGTTCGTTTTTCTACTATTTCTTTGTGTATTTCTTGCATTTTGATTTATAATGACACGTGAAGTTGTTTACTCCTATATTCGTTTTCATCTTGAAATATTATATTTCAACCGGAGAAGGTTTAGTACTGTGAGATTGTATTTGATAGAGATGCGAACTCTTGCCAGATCAAAAAATACCATCTTTATTATTCTTTATGGCTTTTTTTATGCTATCGACTTAATAAGGATAGTTATAATTGTTTTTATTTTTCATAGAAATGAGTCAAAACGTTCGGTCTTGTTGTTATGCATAGTTGCAATACTCACCCCAGAGGCATGAAACAGTTGATGGACAAGACACCTACAGACTCAGTCGAATATCTCCTCGCCCGAAATTTTTTGGGTTAACAAAATCGACACCACAGTAGGTGGATTCTAATCCATTCATTCCATTTCTACCAGGTGTGGATTCTGAATTTATGTCATAGATGCTACTTTCAGCAAGGCTTTTCATTATTTCTGTTGTAAGAATAGTATTTTGCTAGGCATCTGTTTCTCAGTGGCATAGCAACGAAGGGCAGGGGTATAGATGTCTATATAGCTGTCTACAACTATAACCATGACGCGTCATGGAGACTAAACGTCAGTGAAGTTTCGTCACTTTTGAATGCCCAATATGTTGGAGCAAATTAAAAATGTGTTTTCACTGGGCGCCATTTACACTTTCTAAGGCACTTTGACCGCAAGGGGAGAAAAATCATATTAAGACTCGGTGGCCCCTTACCCTAAATACTTCACAAGAAATATTTTTGGAATTGGAGCTATCTGTTTGTATGTGAACAAGATAATTTTAAAAAATACAACGAACAAAAGTAACATTTTGTTAAAATCAATTTTGTTAATAATTAAACATTTGGTATTTAAGCCAAAATTATAAGCATGTATCAGATTTTGGATCAAATTCGTCAAGGGGAAGAGGTTCTTTCATAAACAAATGCTCGATATTCTATCCTTAAAGATAAAACTAAGCAAAAACGACCTATACTTACATAGATATTTTAAAATGCCTTTTTTCACTTGCATCTAATTAAAATATATACATTTGTTACTGCTCTTTTTATGTAGATAATACAAGAAAAAAATATGGGCTGTAAGAAAATATAGATACTAAATTTATTGAGCTGGCAAGAATTCTCTCCTGAAACAAATTTCACCTCACAGTTCTAAAAATTCCTCGTTAACTTTATTTATTATCAATGGATTGGCAAAACACAAAATACATTTTGCTACACAACAGCAATTACAAGGATGCATAAAGTACTCGTATGCGTTTTTCGTCATTTAAATGTATAACAGAGAAATAATTCCAGATTAGGAACAGCATATCCTCTTTTTATTCATAGCCGATTTCTTGCACGTACTGTATTTGTATAATAATTAATATTTTATATACTCACAATAGGTTTTAAACACCCTAAAAATGTTTGTTCTATTAATTGAAAGGAATAAAAAGTGCAAAATATTTAATTTGTGCTTTTTAATGCAAATGAGAAATTAGAGAAAAAGGATGAAATTGAGGAAAAAATTTTCAAATTTATGAAACTTGATCGTACTTGCGGCACCTCAAGACATGTTCCAATTACCATCAAATTTCATTTTTGTCTTTTTACATCAAAAGGCAACTTTTGCGCACTATTATAAGTTAAAAAAAGAAAAAAGTTTTTTTCGTTCTACCGAATGTTCAAGGACTCCCAATGCATAAAGGAACAACTGCAGCTTTTTGGGCATTCAACCAAACTTTTGAAAATCCAAGAATTAAACAAACATATTTGATGCAGTATTTGGATTTTACCATTGCATATTTTATTTTTTCACTAAAAGCACACATCTTTGTCGAGTAAAGTATTGCATGCATTCACCTGGCTTTGTGAAATGCCCCAGCCTTTTGCCAATAAACTCCCCCGGGGAGTGACTACCAACACTATTTGGGTAATCTTGGCACATTTTCTATAGTAACTGGCTGCAGGAAATGTGTTTTAAACAGTTACTATAAGGATCAAAGTAATGGTTGAATCTTAATTTGTTTAACTAAGATGGACCCTGGTTGAAAAGCAATCCTCAGGCCTGGTAAAGAGATTTCAGGTTCCAAAAAATGAAAATTTTTAGAACGAACGTAAGAGCAGTAAATGATACAGCCGAACGTGGGAAAAACTAGGGAATATTTCGCTGAAACCAGAAATGAAAAATAAACTCAAAACTATTTCAGTTTGTTGAAGAGAGTAGGAAAAATTTCCTTGCTTTGAGAAGTCAGTTTTGCATAAAATTTAAAGTAGTTAACCGCTTAAGAATCGAATTACATTTTCTTTTTATTCATAGCCGATTTATTACACGCATTTTGATAATAATTAATATTTTTATATATCCACAATATGTTTTAAACACCTTGAAAACGTTTGTTCTATTAATAAAAAGGAATAACAAATTTCCCTAATGTTATGTGTAAAACTGATAAATAAAATTGTGGATTTTATCTTATCACTACATTTATTTTTATATCTTTCTTTAATATTTTAGTAAATTTTAAAGTTGTTAGTGTGAATATATAGAAACTGTCGTACATTGTTTCCAAAAAGCAGCAACGTAGTATTAGTGAAATTTGTCATCATTTTATACTTTTTTCTTCTCAAGTCATAAGTGGCTAAGGGTACAGTTAATACTTATTTGTGTTAATATTCGAAGTAAGCATGCCCATACGAACAAATATAAACCAGTTTTAGCACATTAGTTACCATATAAAATTTCAAAAAAAAATTCTAAAAATTCTACATTTTATGAGCTTTTTTCAAGTTTTCGGGCTTTACAGGTAAACCCTCCTGTTACTTTAGAAGGATGAAACTTTGTATATTCTCTATTAGGACCAAAATGACTTGGAAAAGCCCTGGGGATAAATGTTTTTTTTTTTCAGAAAAACTAATGTTAAGTCGTGTTATATGAAATTTAAACTGTGAAAACTTCAAGTTGCAGGAGTGATGGACTCGTGAACTTGCAAGCAATGTGAAATTTCTGGAAAGTCTTTCCCAAAGACAATAATAATTACACGTCTACGCAGCGAGCATGTCAAACTAGTTTTAATCTGCGTACGCAACGAATCAGTTTATTTTATAGACGCAATAAAGAGAAAATGAGTACGTTTGCGATGAAGAGAGAAGGAGTTGAGGAAAAAGAATTAGCATATGACAGAATGTAGCAAAACTAAGACAAAATCCCTAACCCAGATAGCACGTAAGTTTGCAGCAAGTTTGATTTTGATTTGATATTGCCTTGTCATAGCAAATTTGACGCATCAAACTTGAAGGGAACTTGTGGCAAGTTCACCGTGACAACTAGCGCCACCTTCCTTGCATTGCAAGTCTCCTGCAAGTTCACTGTGACAAATAACACCACCTCCTTTGCAATGCAAGTTTGCAGCAAATTTGCAAAACAAGCGTGATGCAAACATAGCACAAAGAGATAATTATCTTTGTCTCTGTTTTAAAAAAACATCCGATTTTTAATAGCATCTCCTAAACCGTCCTTCTTTTTATTAATTCAATAAATCAATGATAATGTGTAAAAAAACTATTTTTTTAAACTTTTCCCATCTTTTTACTAAATATAGCATTCGCACTTTAAAGAAAACTATGTAGCCTTTTTCTGAATGTTGAAATTTTAGCGTTTATAAACAAAATTAAACCGAAAAAACAGTCAATGTTTGTTTAAAAATAAACTTATACATTTTAAGAAACATACATTAGCGAAATCTATCTTCGCCTCTCAGAGTTTAACTGGCGGAGTGGTTACCGCGTCAGCTTCCGAACCGGCAGGTCGCGAGTTCCATCCTAGGTTGTGCTCGTACTCTGTTTTTGCTATAATTTGCAATGAGTTTGCAATGCAAGCTTGCTACAAGTTCGTCCTATGGTGACTTCGAGGCTTGTGTTAACTTCCTGCAAACTTGTTTCACACTTGCACACTTGTCGTGACAAATTTGCAGAAAGCTTGCAGACTTGCAGTGCAAGTCTGCTGCAAATTTGCTGCAAACTAAAATTGCTATCTGGGTAATTTGTGTACCTGGACATTTTGAGGTGTTACATGCATGTACAAGCTGTTTTGAACCGTACGCAATGAATTACTAACGTCATGTTTTCACTTTCTTTTATTTCATGTTTCAAGCTATTATAAATAAATTTGTATTTTTGACGACATTTTTAATTTTTAATCATTTAATTGTTTGTGATCGTGCATGCTACCTTCAGAAAGGTCTCTAAATTTTAAAGAATGCGAATTGCTTCATAGCAACTGTAAAGCTCTCGCAAAGTGGCTGTCGAGGAAGTTAACACAAAAACTTACTTGTTTACCATTTTTGTTACACACGCACTCGTATAAAAGGCGAGAGCACTGAAAAATCCTTTTCTTTGATTTTTAATGAATTGTTTCCCTGAGGAACTCAGGCATATTTTTTCAGATCGCAGAGGAACGAGAGACGGCTTTTCGACCAAGCTTCCGGACTCTGGCGCCATCTGGCGGAAAACATTAGCGTGAGGGCGGGAGACGATGAATGTCGTTCCCTTATTCAGCCATAACGTGATTTCTCCCTGCCCGTGTTTCGCATGGAATAATCTGAAATAACTTTGCTTTCTGTCTAAGGAATTTTGCATTGTAATTTTTCAATATTGTTTTGGTTTAAGCACTCTGTATTGCTTCCTACAGTTCAAATGCCATTGTCGCGAAGATAACTAAGCGGGCAAAATCAATAATATACTAGTATAATTTTTGTTTTGATTTCGTTTTTAAAAATCTATTTTATATCATTGTGGGCTTTTTTTCACTTCGTCGGAATCATGACGCAACCAGCCGCTCCGTGCGGGTACTACCAGTATAAAATAGACACAATAGCGTCGCACAGTGGTGACGCTGCTTGTAATTAATCATTGTCAAAGAAAATTCGAAGATAAAAGTTTGATTTCAAAAAATAAAATATGGCAAAATATGATTTGGAGAAACTTCTGTTTATTTGACGAGTTTTATAACGCATACCTGAAATACAAATTCAGATGAATTCGATACAAAATTAAAAGTAAAATCCATTAATTAATCGGAGTTAGATAAATAAAAAACATAATACTGTTGAGTAAAACTTTTTTTTTCTCATTGTGAACAGAACTAAACCATTTTACCTAAATTTCTCACGTTTTACAGGTAAGAGATCGTGCCCAGGTGAATCGTTGGCAAGGATTGAAGTTTTCCTATACTTTGTAGCCATTTTACAAAAATTTGAGGTACTTCCTCCGCCAGGAAAGCAAGTGGATTTGGAAGGTGAACTTGGGATCAGTTTCCAACCCAAAATTCAAGAAATCTGTTTTAAACGACGCCATTGAGAAAGATAAATATATTATAAAAGTTATTCCAATATTTGTATAAGTTTCAGAAATTGTAAATATTGAAATCCTAAGAAATAAATATATATTTAATCCTAAATGTTTATGCTAGAATTTTTTTGCTGATTTCATAGTCGTTCTATAAATTGTAAGCATGTTTAATATTTATGCCTGACAAAAGCATGAGTTCAACTTATTTAATGTTATAACAGTGTATGATACCAGTTAAGTGGCAACAGTCTGATGTTGAGCTACTTTGAATTTGATTTAAAAGAAAGAGAAGAGAGACGAGACGAGTGCGAGTGCGGTTGAACGAAGTCACGATGTGCGCAGAATACGAAGTGTAATAGTTGTGTTTTAATGTGCTAATAAATGTTTGTTTAGTCTTAGAAGAAGTTTTATGAATGTCAATCGAGAAGCCAACAAAATAGAGTGAGAAAACTGTTGATTTGTTTGCAATTATCAATTATCTGTTTCAAATTCTTCAATGAGGAAATATGTTTTACCTATAATGCACAATTTGTTTTATTCTTTTAAAGAAATATGTATAAGTTCACTACATTTACAACGATGTCTTTTAACATATCACTCACATCCAGTAGAAACTGAAAATTTCTAATCATTGTGTTGATTTTTATGCCTCGTCAACACTTATTACTTTTTATGTAACTCTAATATTTGTATTATAATAAAAAATGAATTCCAAAAATTGTATAAATCTTATTTCTATATTTGAATGTTTCTAGGGTATTTTTAATGATGACAAATGAAAGCAAATATTTATAAATGAGAGCATGATACATATAGTGGCTGAGAGAATCACCCATAATACAGACTCAAATTAAACTAGGTATTTAAAATTATTTTGACAAAATAATTTTTTTAAAAATAAATGGATTTGTTTCTCGTTTTTCTTAATTCAATGATGTGGGAAATTTTTTTATTTAATTTTTGTAATCGTAAAATTAATGAAACTTGAAATGTTAATATAAAAATTTATGATTTCAAATAATTTAATTTTCTAGTTATTTTTAGTTAGTGACGATGACGTTGGTTATTAACCCATTATCTGCCATTGTCCTTTTTTTGGGACGCTCGTTTCCTACTTATTTTCACCTAAACAGTGCAATTTTTAGCTTTGATTGTAGCGTGTGAATGTTGAATTGGCTGCTATAAAAGGTAAAAATCAAATTAAAATATTTTTTAATTAAAAGTTAATTAATAATTGTAATTAAAAAATTCAGAAATAGCGTTTGTTGATAATATTTCATTCCTGCTAGCATATTAATGTGATTTTTCTTTCAAAAAAGTGAGATAATGGAGTTTTGGCAGATTATGGATGAAGGTCACTTAGATAACAGGAGCAAAAACAAAGACAGTCTGATGGGTTTTTTTCCATGTTCGTTGAGATAAGGGATCGAATAAATCTATCTGATGATGCTTGTAGCAGCAGATGAAAGATTGAAAGTGAAATAGAGTATTATATTCTTGCCTGCAAATGGAAGGAACTACATTAGTAATCGTGGTATTTCTCATCGTTCTGGTTTCGATACGGCTGTCCATCAGTAAAACTTCATTAAAGAGTTTACCCGGACCATGGACCAATGGATTGCCCATTATAGGTAGCCTTCCTGTCATGACAAGTAAACTATTCGTAAAACTGACAGATCTATCGAAAAAGTATGGTCCAGTGTACAGATTTGTCATTTTCATTTTCTCGAACTGATTTTTCTTTTCAGAGATATGCAAAATATTTCAATAACCTTCAAAAATTATAAAATGTTTTCATAATTTTTAATATTTGAATGAAGATTTTATACTTTTTGTTGTTTTCATTTTAAGATTTTTTTAATTTTACGTCAATAATTTTGCGAATTATTTCTTAACCGTTTGCAGACCGAATTCAGATCCAGGTTAATTTTTAATTACTTTTGCATATTTCTGATAATAATGATTTAGTTTAAAGATATTAATCATTAAAATATGAATAAATTTTTTATGTATTTTTTAATGTTCAAAATTGGGAACATTGACCAATTCTGATTAAGCTCATTACACTACACATACAAATGGATAACAGTGATGATCAGACTGAATAATAAGGCAAAGTATTGTAAAAATTATTTTTATAACTAAGCACAGATACGAATTCAATTGAAAATTTATGAATTTAAATGAATAGAAAATATATTTTGCACAAAAACTGCAGAAAATGAAATTTTATAACTGTATCCTTTGACACTCTGGGGAGTTGTTAGATAACAATCTCCTTCTTTTGCACTCATTGCCCTGTAATCTTCAATTTCTCCACATTATGCATATTTACATAAGTTGTTTCAATAAGGCAATGACCATCACTCTTCCGCTCTAATACACAACCTGTAACTTTTGGTCGTGTTTGAGATCCATTCTTTTTTGTCCCAGTTCGTGAAAAGGTAATTGTTCCCTTTCGACGAAACTCCAGATGAGTGAGTTGTTTACTTTTCCTGTGAGTTGCTGTATGCAATAGCCATCCAGAAACAACTATATTTAGTACATTCTGCAAAAAAAATATACTACCATTTCTTTTTGCGGAGATGTAGCTGTAGTTTATCGCAATTTATGCAACTGATCAAACCCAGCAATCCCAAAATCAAATTTGTGAATCAAATTTCGTTGTCCTGTTCGTACCTTTTCCGTCTGTGCATAAGAATACCTTTTGATTAGATGGATTGGAAGACGAAAATATTAATTAGAAGAAACAATCACTACATAATTATCATTCTGGCTATACATAAATGATTATCCGACGCATTTATAATTCTCCCCCTCTCAGATTACGGATAAAACTGAATTTTTTAAGCCAAAATTAAAGCATTAACCTGATAACAACCGAAGGCGATATCCTTTCCTGAATTATAAGAGAATTGTGATTTCCATTTTACTTTCAGTGGAGAAATTCCTTCTTTCACAAAATAGTCACGACTGGCCATTGTTCCCAATTGGGAACACGGAACTTTAATGAATGGTAGCTAATTCGTTTCTTATTTATACAATTATATTTATATGTTATTATTAATATGGACATTCTTAACTATGTGTAACGATTTTTAGAAATTTTAGATAGATTTTTAATTATTTAGGAATTTTTATGCTATGCACAAATTAAAATGTAAAAAAAGGCCCATATTTGACAATTTCTGTACATCGTCCATTTTATATCCGAAACATAATTTTGATATTAAAATATCAAGCTTAGTTTGAATTATAATTAACAATTTTTTCAAAACAATATGAACGATATTTTATTTTTAAATGAATTTTCAATTTGATGTTCCCAATTGGGAACACTGGCCTGTAAAAGGTGAAAGCTAGAGAGAATTTGAAAATACTATCATCCTTTCTTTCTTTTTCTCCTAAGCAATCATTCTTCGACATATTCCCTACTGAAAAGATTCCTTCATTTTATAATTTAAATTAAGGTTCATTCACATTCTAATTGTTCATTAACTCTTGAAAATCTTTATAGAAACATTGATAAATTTTCTGTACGTTAATTAAAAATAATGGACTGTTGACTATTCGTAGATATTTTAGGTTAAGAGAGTGGGTCAGAACAGCAGTGGAAGAATTAAGACATGAAGGATTATCAAACACACATTTATCGACATACACAGGACAAAAAACAGTAATAAGATCGCATCGCAGTTTAACAACGGAACTCCGTGATCTGAGAGAATACGGGAGAGTGGGGTAAAATCGGGTACCTTGATCTTGGCGTTATTAATTCTCCTTCCTAGTGAACAAATTCTGAAATATGCTCCAATAGTGAAGACAAAAGAATGGTCATAGTTGCCATGATGTTGTTGTTGAATTCATTTCGTCTGTGAAGGTTCATTTTAAAACGTTAACTCTCCAATGTTCGTATGTATTTAAACTATCCTTACTTATTAATCATTGCAATTATAAAACTATGTTTAGTAGAAAGGTTTAGTAAAATAATTGCGTGTTTCTATTTCGTTTTTTATAACCTCTGCACTCGGGGTAAAACAGGGTACTTCTAGTAGGGTAAAACCTGGTACTAGGGGAAACTAGGGATACCCAACCCAAGATGATTTTCTTAGATTATCAGATAGTTTGTAGTTTGTGAGAGCCATTCCTATTTAACCTTTGAGTCAAATGATCTGATGGAAAACATTTCCAATTTATTCGGATTTCTAATATTTTTTGTGATAAATTCAAATAATACAAAGAATTATTTTAGTCAAATTTTAAAAAGAATTGAAATTTATTTATTCCATCATTTCCTCGCTTAAAATAAACGATTTTTATTCATTTTTTCTCATATAAAACTCTAAATTCATGTAAAATTAACACTCTTTTGCGCGAAGACTTTGCAATCGTTTGGTTTTATTTAACGCATCGTTATTTCGACTGAGTTCTTCTCTTAGTGTTTCTTCTTATACTTTTGGATTAGGATCATTAAAATAGTAGAAGAACCCAGTAAGTCTGTTATGTTCTTCTAGTTTCTTGTTTCATACAACATTTGTTAGATTCTTACATTTCATTTTCTCGCTATTCTGTTCTATTGTAACTTCCAAACCAGCAGTGTTTCAATGCGCTAATGACATGACTAGGTTCCCTATTTCATTCCGACAGCTTTTATCACTAATTTAGATACGAATTTTGCAAATATTTTTAAATTCATTGTCTTTATTCTGAAATTGACAGCTACAATAACTATTGTTAAATCTTACAAAAAAATTTCTTTATTCTTGAATTGTTAACTATTGTAATTGTTAAATTTTTAAAAAACGGTCTTTTTTCTTAAATTGTCAACTATTATAACTATTGCTAAATCTTAAAAAAATTGTTTTATTCTTACATTTTTGCATAAAATAAAAATTTATACTACCTTCCCACTGAAAAATCTAGTTTTTCCTAATTTCCCATAGAGATAACATGTGTACCGGTTTTATCCTACTAATAGGATAAAACCCGTTGGTTTGACTTTGTCTACAAAAACAACTTTATTAAAAAAAGTAGTAAAACTATGAATTTTCCTGAAAAGTATATTGTAGTCTGATAAATAATGAATATTTTAGTAAAATTTGACAAGCTCTATGTCGAATAGTTTATCTCCAACAGGCCTTCGAGTCTTAGGCACCCTGTTTTATCCCACTTTTCCCCCACGTCAGCATTGGTTGCATCCGTGCATCAGCAACATATGCATCCAGTCGACAAAATTATTAACATTGTAAATACTTTCACAAAGCCTTATTAAAACATCAGCGTGATGAAATGATAAACCAGAAACGCTTTGCATGCCGCTTCCATGAACATTTCTGATTGGTCTGCTTTTCCCTCTTGAGTCTTCTATAGGGTAAATTAACTGCTGAATTGTTACCTACATGTGTGCCCTTGTTCTCCCTGGGGAGGGTGCATCTTGAGTACGTGGATGAGAAGAAGTGCCTCTTAGTATTCCATTCATCCCTTCCCTTCTGAGTACAATAAAGGTGGAGCAGTTGTGTTGGCCACATTTCCGATGGCAGGGCGTATCTCCAACGGGATTAGTTGGTGCATGGACTTGTGACGTCCATTTTGTAAATAACCTTAGGCCCGTGTTATCATCGCGGCGAGCCAGTCATTCATCGACATAAATGCCAAGGCAGGACGGGAGATTATGGTTACAAATGTACCACTTTTTGATGTACAGGGTGTCCACAAATTATCTTTACAACTTTAGACTTTAATAAATTTAAAACTGTACTAGATAGTAAAAAACGGTTTTCATTATGCGGCAAGATAACTCATAAGGTCATTTTGTTTTTCTGGTGACGCAGACTTGACGAAAAATGTGGATCCCACAGGAGAAATCTTAGTGTGTAGCCTGGTTCATACAGACAAAGTTCGGTACCCAAGTGCAACGAAACTTTTTGATACAGTATAAAAGGGAACTGCCGTCACGACTAACTATTCGGGCTTGGTATACGTAATTTAAGGAAACAGTTAGCGTACTCAATAAACAGTAGGGTGTGCCGATTTCTTTTCGAAACGATATAGGGCGGAAAAGTTGCCTCTAGGGTAGATAAGTAAAATGCAAAAAAAAATTTCGTTTGCTTACATCTGTCGGTAGCGCATCGCCCCTAACCTTTTCGAAAATATACAATTTTCATAATTTTTCTAATGACAGGAGAAAAATCATATAACTTCTATAACAACACAGATAGCACATACATTTGCAGCAAGTTCGATTTTTACGTGATGTTATCTTGTTATGGCAAATTTGATGCGTCGATGTTGTAGCGAAACTGCTGCAAAATAACGAGGCAGAATCGCCACCTCTGCTTGAAAAACAAGTTTGATCTAAAGATGTAATGGCGAATTTCGCACCACGATTGCAAAATAAGTTTGCTGCAAAGATGATAGCACACTTAGAGATAATCTTTGTCTCTGTTTTAAGAAACATCCGATTTTTAATAGCATCTCCTAGACCGTCCTTCTTTTTATTAATTCAATAAATCAATGATAATTTGTGAAAAAACTAACTTTTTTATAAAAAACATTTTTGAAACATATTCCATCTTTTTACTAAATATAGAACTCGCAGTTTAAAGAAAACTACATCGCCCTTTTCTTAATGTGGAAATATTAACGTTTATAAACAAAATTAAACCTGAAAAACAGTCAATGTTTGTTGAAAAATAATAAACATTTTGTCCAATTTTAAAAGTAATTACTTTTGAACCCTAATTACATAATTTATTCTGCTAGAAAAACGTAGTTATTAGTGAAAATCTCTCTCTCTTTCACTTCAAATCATATTCTCAACTCAAAATTTAAAAAATTAATAAAATCAAGAAAACAGTTTAAAATAAATCGTATAGATGAAGATGTATTAGCGCAATCTATCTTCTCCTCTCAGAGTCTAGCTGGCCGAGTGGTTAGAGAGTCAAATTTAGGAAGCGGTAGGTCGCGGGATCTAATTCGAAGTTGTGTTCGTACTCTGTTTTTGATATAGTTTGCAATGAGTTTGAAGTGACAGGCTTGTGGCAAATTTGACGCGTGGTGTCTATCTTGTTTGTATTAACGTGCTGAAAACTTGTTTCAATCTTGCACTCTTGTCGTGTCAAATTTTTTGCAAGCTTGCAGATTTGCAGAGCAAGATTGCTGCAACTTTGCTGCAAACTAAAATTGCCTTCTGGGAAAAAGCTAGATGTATAGTTTAGTAGAACGAAGTGCAGGAAATATAAATAAATGAAAAATAATATATTTTACAATTTGTTAATAGCTCATTACACTCAAAAAACACATAATTTTTACAAAAAATTGACAAATTTCCATTGAAACAAAAAGTTGTTTCTGATTGTGTAAAATTTAAATTTGTAATCAAATATAGTCCTTTACTCGCAATTCAGTTTCTTTTGGTACTTTGAAATAAGATTTGTTTGAAAAGCTTGGCATTGAAGATCTTGAAAGAAGTGTAGATCTTATAAAACCATCTCTGGAATTGGAACCGACGACTTTTTGAGATGCCTCGGTTACCAGCTTCACACATCGATCCACTCCTTAGGTATGACATGGGAAGTCACCCTCGTAATTGAAAAAGTAAACTCAAATCAGTTTCCAAGAACCATAAAAGATGAACATTATTCAATTTTACAAGTACCAGGTTCTGTGTTCGTTGTTCA
>BGPR01021340.1:0-26620 GCA_013235015.1 Araneus ventricosus
TTACTTGCTGACCACATGTTTTTCAAGAAATTCTCCTCATTTGTTATCTCAGAAAACAGAAGGTCTGCCTCTCAAGCCCGATGCGCGTGCTCGCGAATTTGTGTTGGATTGCTAAATAGAGCAGATAGATCGAGACAATTTTTCGCTATTCGAATTACAAATATGAAATAAGAAACCTGCAACGCTGAAATAGCAACTAATTAACAATCGATTACTGTAGAAAATAAACAAATTGTTCATGTTGAAATAGTTAAAGATCATAAATCGTATTCCGAAAGGAATTAGACCATTGATCCTATATTTTTGAATTTAGAAATCTGGTGTTAAAATGGCGCAGTAAACGGTAAGTAACGTAAAAAACTTTAACGTAAAAACGTAAAAAAGAAATTATCAAAAATATAATTATTTTCTCATAACATCGGGATAAGACTGCTCGATTTTTCTGATAAAGCAAAAATTATATAATGGGTTCAAAATTCTTGAAAATGTTTATCGATGAGACAGAAATGTATTAATACCTATATACAGTCTAAATGTATTAATCCCTATATAAAAAAATAAATTGAAAAACCCGGATAATTGCTCGGTGTTTAGAAGTGAACTGTTGGCTATTGAGGCCGGACTCGAGGCCATTTTGAATGAAAGCAACTACGGGGCGGTATGGATATTATCAGACAGTTGAAGTTCAATACAACACTTAAAAGACTGGAACAACGTGGGCGATCGCACTGGCATATCTATACTCAAATTACTTAGACATATAGGCGTGGATCATGAGGTAGACCTCCAATGGATACCCTCAGACGTGGATATTTATGGGAACGAGGTTGCTGACAATTTGGCGAAGCAGGGCACGGCTGAACCTTTGTGTTCAACCTCCTCTTTAACATTTGACGAGATTTATTCCATCAGAAAAAACAAATGTTTAAAGACGTGGAGGGTCCCTCCATCCCATGATTGGTATAAGCGGAGCAATCCTGGTGGATCCATTGGCCTTGCCTGTGACAGAGCCGACCAGTCGGCGCTCTCCAGATTTGTCAGCGGTCACCTGAGGAGTTGCTCCTTTAGCCAAGGTAACAAAGTTTTTCCGGTATGCGCAAAGTGTGGAGTAGCGAGTGCGTCCCCAGAGCACATCTTTTCTTGTCTTCGCCTATCTAGGGAGACTTTCGAGACGGATCCTTTGCTTGCTCTCGATTTCTTGAGGGTGAGTGGGCTCATAGATGGTGTCTAGCTGCCGCTAGACAGAGAGGGATTAGTAACAACATATACAGACGAGTTCAGGTAATTTTGGACGTTAAAGCAAATCTTTTCATAAATACATTGGAAGTACAAGTACAAGCATTCATTGATCTTCTTCATTTAAATTCACAGCCCAGAAGAGATTTATCAGAAAATATTTTTAAATAGTAAATACACTGTACACCAGCACAACTGTTTCCTATAATTGAAAATATAATTTCCTACGCATTTTGCTATGAATCGCGACGGCATTTGGGCAGTGTGATTGACTATAAAATTTATGGGAATGAGTCATAAAGAAAGGGGCAATTATTTAAACTTTTCTTTTGGAGATGGCAGGAGCTTAAATTTTTCTTTTGGAGATTTTCTTTTGCAGCAATCTGAAATCTAAATAAATACGCAAAATTTTATTGAAAACACAAGTCATAATTTTTGCAAAATATTATTTAAAAATATGTGTATATTTTTACCATAAAAATAGATTCAATCGCAAAAAAATTCAGTTTATCACAGCCACATTTTCCGCAAAGTCGCAATAAGTATTTTCTATGTCTTCCTGAGGATATTCTCTCCAATATTCTTGTGCTTGAACTTTTGATTGTAAAGTGCTTCTGTAGAAAACCTATTTGTAAAGACTGTCTAAATTTGGTTCAAAATACATCGTCAGTAATTTTGTACAATTTGACAGAATCTTAGAGGTTCACGATTAAGCCTGGAATCACGACTCTCAGCTTACTGTCGATATATTGTTCCTTCTCTTAACAACTTATTTGCTCTCACCTGCCTCAGATCTAGGAAAAGCCTCTGCATTCAATAATATTTTATTATTTTGCTTCGTTATAAAAAATTCTTTGTTTGCACGAATTTGAAATGACATCTAGCAGGTTGTTTTATGAAAATGCTGTTGATTTTCATCCTATCATAATCAATATAATCTCTAACTTTTAAACTGCCCACTTTTGGAAAGAATTTCTTCTCAACGGCGAACTCATTTTTATTTTCATTTTCTTTCCAATTCGTGCAAGCACGCGGTCTGGGTAAATAAAAAAATGTTTTGGATTGGGAACTCTATCTTCTTATGTTACCTTGGAGTTGCTTAGCCAACAACATTAAAGCATATTCGTCAGTGTGGTGATATTGCTTCGGCCTCCACAACTATCAGTCATACATATCAGCGCCTTAGCCTGGTAGCATGACCTCAACGTCTTTTGCCTCGCCTGTCATCGAATTCATCGTAAACTGATATAGTATCTTCCAGACGATATCGTTTAGACCAGTATCCGAGAACTGGTTTCCGTTTCAGTAAATTTGATCGGAAAATGATATATTTATGACCAGATTTTCTAATGAAAATTTGCCAATCGGAAATTCACGGCATATAAATATCGTTCCGATATCGGATAATGCTGTAAATTGCATGAAATCACTGATAGTTCAATTTGATTGGTCAACAACCCTGTGATGTGTCGTTCGTGAGTATTTGCAACTTCAATGGCTGCCACCATACAGCGTCCACCTGACATTTCTTGGATTTGACCGTCTTTCATTTGGGAAAATATAAGTATTTATTTTATTCTTAATTAACTTTATTAATTTTATTACTTACGGTATGTTTAGTAAATGAATAAAATTATTATAAATCATTTTTGAAAGTTCGATATACTAAAGTTGCTCAGAAGCTACAGTAGGTATAACATTAACATACAACCTATGATTGAATAATTATTACTCTCAGCAGTGCAAAACAATATATACATGTTAGAATAATAACTTACTCTTCTGTGTATAAAGGAGTTTGCGCACGCATGCATAGAAAAATTCGTACTCATTTTCGACAATGTAAACAATTGCTCTCATACCATCTTCTCAAATTTCTCCTTTCCGCTCGACTGTAAACAAACACTTTCGCACCGTCTTCGACAGTTTAGCCTTCTCGACCAGTCAAATACAGATGATTTCTGTGCCTATCAGTTGTGGATAACAATATTATAACTGTTAATTTCTGCATTTTTTATAAATTAAGATTTTCTTCCTCGAATTTGGCCATTTTCAATTTTTTCAAAATTCAGATGTTTTCCAAAGCTTTGGGGCAATATCTCTTCCATTATTGTGTTTATAACATTAAATATGTTATTAAAACCTTCCCCTTGTTCACACGAACAAGAATATATAACATATATGTGATAATTTCTTTGACTTCTATTTTTGGGTATATATTTTACATGCGATTTAGACAGAAATCTCACTGAACGAGAAGAATAAACTTTGCTTTTTTCATTTTCTTCTTGTATACAAACTGTTAGCTTCTCATTTAGATCATATGAGTTGTGGGTAACAATATTTTAACTGTTTATTTATGTTTATCTAACAAATCAAGATTTTTCCCTCGAAATTGGCAATTTTCAATTTTTACAAAATTCAGATGTTTTTCCAAGTTTTGGGGCAATATTTCTTCCAATATTGTGTTAATAGCAAGAGGTTAGAATTTTTTTAGGGGGAATGGTTTATTTTTAAATATCATTAAATTATGTTATGGAATCAACAAAATTTTAAATTAAAGAACCGTATCAAATTATGCATTTAATCAATTTTCATTCTTTCAGTGCGATTTTCTGAGCGGTATTGGAAGACACTCAGAAAGCTGCTCTCGACTAATTTGTCGTTTGAAGGGAACTAAAAGTGTGATTTTGGGATTATCAACATACAATCTTATAAACAAGTTGATTTTTGGTAATTTTTTATTTTGCATATATATATATATATATATATATATATATAATATGACATGTTTGTTTCTTGTTTGTTATATTTCACTGAATGTTGATGTCGCCGCTCTTAGCGCACACTTTATTCGGTTATACTTCTTACCTTCGGGTTTTTTACTCTATGAAATTATGCCCTTTAAATCTCCAGATAATGGCAAGATAGGTTCACTCATTTCAGAGGAGCCCTGTGCTCGGTACTCGGTTGCGTTGGGGGGCTACCTTGGATCGTTATCACGTTACCCCGTTGTTCCATTTTTTTCGTGTAATGTCAAAGAAAATATTTCTATTGGTTATAAAATAAGAAAATGCAATGACTCAAGATGTAAAACTTGCCCCATTTTCGACACAAATCTTGTCTCCTCAGACACTTCAACTAATTTTGGATGTAAAATGTTTAATGCGATATACTACCTAAAATGTGGTTTATGTGACATGGGATATGTAGGACAAACCAGCAATACTCTTAACATTAGGATTAATTCACATCGCTCCGATATTAAACATTATAATAACAAAGAAAAATTCAACATAGAATGCAATCACCTCCAGAAGCACGATTTCAGCAGAGTTTGTCTATATGTGCTAGATATTATTCCAGATAAAAAAAACAAGAATAGAAATGGAAAACTTCTACATGCTAAAACTTAAAACTATTGCCCCATTTGGACTTAATGACATATTTCAAAATAAAATGATCAATCTTAACAACTGTTATGCATGGCAACTTTTCGCTACTAGCCATAACATAAACAAAAGAGGTTGCAGAGGTAGCGGTAAAAATAAGAAAAATTATAATAGATTATCAATAGAATAACTGAATTATTCGCTCTATCAAGAACTAAAAACAATTGAAAACGATTTCAATAAAAGATTTAATTACAAACCCGTAAAAAATTACATCTTCTCTATTAAAAATATACTATGCAATATTTTTGAAAATATTCTACATACTTACAGAACTGATAATCACCACTTTCCTCTTCTCCTCAATGATTTATTTAAAGCAAAGATTGCAAAGCTTCATAAGAAAAAGTCAGATCAAACCATTTTATATATGACAGTTAACTTCAAAATTCCAATATTCGATAAATTTAAATTAAACTCTGCACTTAAAGAAAATTCTAACTTATTCCCAATAAAAAATATTGAAATAAACAAATGCCTCAAATATGACACGACATTTGGAAGAAGGGTCTTCACAATATTATAATTCTTTATGTAAAAATATAGAAACGAATAGAATCAATGCTCCATGTCATTGCAATGAAGAAAAATATAAAAATTATGTGGATCCTTTTCATAAACACATCCTTACTGGCAACCTTAATATTATAGAAAACGAAGAATTAAGGTCGATAATGAATAAAGGTACCAAATTTCGTCCTATTTTCAAAATTTCGTTAAAGCACATTCTAAAAAGTTTTCTCAATGACCTTGATAATTTTTGCCTAAAAGTAGCTCATAAATTTGACACACCTGTGGAGTTTTTCACCGAATGGAAATGAAATATGTATTTCAACTTTAAACACTTCGTAAAAAGCAATTACAGACTAATCAAAGCAAGAAATGAAACCTACGAATTCTGTAGTTTAAAGGAAAACATCGAAACTCTGCAACAACATTTCATTATAACCCCTATTGACAAGGCAGCCGGCAACTACGCATTAATTTGATTTTTATCTTGAATCTATATCTTGTTTTATTTATTTTTGAATCCTGAACAAATCTTTTATTGATTTAATTTATCTTGAACTATTAAATACGGAACTAAAATCTTCAGAATTCTTTAAACAGTGTAAAACCAATATCATCACTATTAAGAAAAAAATCTCAGCCTTAAACAAAAAAATTGGATGTCGCAATGTAAATAACAGCCTTCCGTATATTGTTATCTATCCTAAGTTCCATAAACAGCCTATTAAATTTAGATACATTACTTGCGGTACGAACACCTATATGTATAAACCTGCAATAATCTTCTCCAAATATCTCAACATAATCCTCAAGTTTTTTGAAGGCGAAAATTTTACCTGGATAATTAAAAACAATAATAAAGTTATCGAATTCCTTAAAAATAATAAAATAGATACAATAGAAACTTATGATTTTCAAGACTTCTTCACAAGCATCCCATTAGATAAATTACAAGAAGTCTTAATGAACTATTTCTACGACCTAAAAAACTTACTTAACATCCCAATAACATTGTAGAAAGATCTTACAAATTACTGTATTTACAATAACTTTATTTTCAACGGGGAAAATATCTTTCAGCAAATTAAAGGCATCCCAGAAGGGACCAGCTATTCTTCTCTTCTTGCCAATTTATTTCTACACTTTTTTGAACGGAATATCGCTATTAATTCGAATTCAGTCTTTAGATTCATTGATGACCTCATTATTTTCAACCATAAAGATTTCAATACAACTAATAATACTCTGTATCCAAATGAACTTAAATTAATACAAACCAATAGCTATCAAGAACCAGTTATTTTTCTGGACTTAATTATTGATAATCAAAATACTTTAAATATAGATATTTATGACAAAAGAAACGAGTTTAAATTCAATGTCAATAGATATATTTTTTGGAACTCTAATATCTCTTCTAAAATCTACAAAAACGCTATCATTAATCAACTCATAAGAATTAACAAAACATGCAGCGATAAAAATTCAAATAAGAAACAAATTCAGCACATTATATATAACCTTAATAGTAATGAAATTCCTACCTCCTTCTACGAACATTTAATTAATGGCTTTAAGATGTAAGTAAAAGATTGCATATTAGAGCTATGCTGGCGCAGTTCTAATACTGTGGAAGGGTCTCTCAAGCCAGACAGGTTTAATGTGATTACCTCGAAAACGCATCTTTAAGTAGTTTATTAACGGATTTCAAATTCAAATATTATTTAACACTTACCGTTTCCACCTTAGTTTTTAATTACACTAGTTACACTATTTTTAAATACACTCCTTTCCTTTTTTATCAACTTTCATTAATTTTTATATACACATTAATTTTTAAATACACTCCTTTCCTTTTTATCGTCATTCCTTAATTTTTATATACACCTTATTTTTTATATTACACATTAATTTTTAAATACACTCTTTTCCTTTTTTCACCATTTCTTTAATCTTCATTGTTTCCTCAATGTAATTCGCTTTCATCTTTTTTTCCATCGATTTCCTAATCTTCTTCGAAACTATCCCAACCTCAGAAGTAACTTGATAATTTCGTAAACATCCTGTCCCTACACGACGCGTTTAGTTATTTACTTTGTCACGTCTCCCGTTGGCAGCATCTCTCAGTTTTAGGTTCGTAAATTCATTTCTTTTATTTGTATTTCATTCAAATTCTTGGTTTATCATAATGTTCGTGGTAAAGGACAGTGTTTTTAGCTATATACACTGTTCGCAGAAAACATTATGATTACACTAATTTTTTAGCGGTTCGTATAGATTTTACTTACCCTGATGAGCATCTATACGCTTTTACCGATTTACTACAGTCTCTCCATTTTATTTCAACATTTTTTTGACTTTCATGATATTGATATATTTTCCACAAATCTTCTTGAATGGCAGCATTTTTGCGCATTCGTTGCGTTTGTGTTATATATTTCTATGTTATTTTATCTTCCCCTTTTTTATATATATATTCCACTTTTGTTCATTTTCTCTCTTTAAAAACTTTCGGCTTTTTCTTACCGCAGATTTATTTCTTGACATTTTGTTTTATGAATGTTTATATTGTATATGTTGCTTTTACATTTCTGCTATGTTTGTTTCTTATTTGTTATATATATATATGTGTGTGTGTGTGTGTGTGTGTGCGTTATCTGGGTTTCTGTGAGTAATATGATACTTTAGAAAATGTGAGAGGATATTGCTGAAGAACGTTCTGTATTGTAATATAGTGTGATTGCTTGTTATCCATCAAAAAGTTTGACCTTTGATAATGGGCATACATGACAAATCTTTGGACAAAAAGTTTGACCTTTGATAATGGGCATACATGACAAATCTTTGGATTTGATAGTGGATTTCATATTGAATTCTTGAGCAAAATCTTTTTTTCCAAACCAAGGGATTTAATGTGAACAAATGAATTTGCTTTTAAAATAATTCAAACTTTCAATAGAAACAGTAAGTGAAAATAATCTGTGACTATTGTTTGATTGTTTATTTATAAATTTCATAGACTAAAAAGAAAGTTTTATTTACTTTATTGATAAAATAGAAAGCACTTTGTCTAAACTAACCCAGTCTCAGACATTTCCTAGCTTATAACAAGTATGTCATTCATGTTCATTGTTTTCATGAGTAAAGGCAGGGACATTTCAATAGAATACAGAAAAAAAATTTACTTTAAATTTTAGGGGTTTTGAACTTAATATAAAGGGATAGGATTTTGAATTTTGTGTGTTATTATTTTTAATTTTCATATTTGGTTCGATGATTCCTTTTGGAACCACCTGGGAAGGAAAAACTAATCCCCCGCCTTCTATAAAGAAACATATGAAGCCAGAGAGCAGTTCTTCACATCCCAGAATAATTTGGTTAATTATCTTTTGAACGTTTGATTGGTTCCAAAGAACTTTATTTCAGAAACTTTCCCCGAATTTATAAATTTGTTGAATGAATTATCTCTTCAAATCAATGATATAATTGTTGTAAATTAATAATGGTACATTGATTTCTTTTTTTATTAGGTGCCGTGAGAAATAATCTTTTCGGCAGCAACAGAAGTCGAAATCCTAGAAATTACTGGAAAACCGCTTATGCATGCCAACGATAGGGACGGGGGAAGGAATCTCGGAGCATATTCAATGACAACATAAATAAAAGTGTAAAATGATCATAAATAAAAATGTAAATGCATAAAATAAAACTGTAAAGTTTACTTTTTGCAATTCTCTTGTTTAATCTTTCTAGAAATATGGAGATTTATAGACTGGCAATACTGTAATGTTTACTGTTGTATAAAGAATGAAAGAAGTTATTAGAAGGAAAGAATAGCATTAGTTTATTAATTTACACAATTGTGCATATCGCACCTTGAATGCAAGAACGCCACAAGTGCGAAAATTTTGTTTTTGCTCATTTTAATGGGCAGTATTAAATGCAATATAACCAGAAGTTCCAAATATTTGAAAATCAAAAATGTCTAGCACTTCTGGATCTATTGCATTCAATACAGTATTACTGCACTTGTGGCTCTCTTTCATTCAAGGAGCGATATGATAAAATTTGGTGGTTATTGTTTTTGCTTTTTTAAAGAGATCGTGTAAAGGAGAAAATTATGCATTTTGCTCAGAATATGGAACTGATTTCAGCATTGCCCACACTAGTCGGCGCATTATTTTAAACATTATAAATATGCTGCTAAAAATAGCAAAAGCAATAAAATAGTTTTTTCAGAAAGAGCCGAACAATTTCAAAGTTATCTGTGCAGAATGTCTTCTTTTAAGCATAAAAATTGTTCAAATTCCCATTTCCTCTGTACAATCCTATTTTTTAAAATGCGCATAATCTTTCTTTGTATAAAACTTGTTTATGTAGGGCTTTCACCTCCTAGCAGAAATCTGGATTTTTTCTTTGAATGTTTTCATGAACTCCTTTATGCTTAGAGCTTCGCTTTGTACGTTAAACTCTTATTGGTTCTTTGCACTGGCAGCAATATAGGGCGCGGGGAGGCCCCGGGACATAAAGGACCTCCGATAAGGAACTGAAAATTAACATTTTTTACTAGCAAAAAAGATTTATAAGCAATTGTGTCAACCATAATATTATAGATGATTTACAATTTTTATCATTACTTAAAAATGCTTATCAAATTTTAAAATTTACTGTTCATGGAGTTTTGAAGCTTATAACTGTAACACGTTAAACCGAGAAAAAAATATGTCCAATAGTCCAACTAAGTGAAAGAAAAAGAAAATTCGGACAATTTAGATTGAAGAGTCAAAAATTGTTTGCATTAAAAATTATCTTCATCACAGAAACTTTATTTTAATAATTTTATGAACTATAACAAAAAGGTTTTTCTTTCCGAAAATATAACGAACAATAAACTTTTTTATTATATTTTGTGAATCATCAATGGAGAGTTCATAATAAATATGTCAAATAAATCAGCTGTATAATTTTGGAAAGTTTCGTCACACTAACTTTGAATTTAAAGTAACACAACTTCTCTAATATAATTATAATTTGTTAAATAGCTGGAAAAGTGAACTATGCAAAAGCGTCATGCATTATCTTTTAAGGAGGGCCCCGTATAAACATTTTGCGGGAGGGCCCCAAGATGTTAACGCCGCCACTGGTTCTTTGGCATCTCATAAAATAAAAATATTAATAATTGGGTATTTTTTGATATCCATGTGCTTATTGAAAAAATCTTTCCAACCTAAAATCTTCTGGCCATCTTTTTTATTAAAAAAACAACCAAACATTTATTTGAACAACCAATTTTTCATCGTACACACATCCAAATCTGTTTGTATATTCATCTAAAAGTTATCGGAAATTCATCGCCATGAAACCGCACTGCTCGGCTTTCTATCGTATCGGCAAGCAAAACTCATCCGTTATCGATGATCGGCAGAACTATGGCCGATGAAACATTTCGGAGCAATTCCCGATGAGAATTCATCCCTATCCGTTAAGAATCCGTTCATCTTCCGATCATTGTGTGATCGGGTTTCGATGAAAGGCCTTTCAATGGCCGATGACATTTTGCTACTAGGGAGTTTATTTCGAATGTGCCTCTGTAAATAAGATCTTGAGATGTTCTTGTAGCTCTAATATCCACGTGGAGTGTCTTCTTTGTTTGTTTCTCTGATGTGAGTCACTCACTTACGTCGATTTTACCTTTATAGAGTGAAATCTATATCGTTAGAGTTGTCATAATAGTGTCAACATCTCCGAGGCAGCAGTTCTACTCCCAGTCCTGGAGGTTCATCCCTTTGCACTTCCCTCAGTATGGGATATCTTTCGAAGTGGACAACGACCTGCATTCAAGTGGATTCATTATTTTAACTCAATCGCAGATAATTCGAGCAATCTGTATCTGTTGATGGCAGGTTCTTCCCCGACACAGCCATTGAAATGGTCTTAAATGATGTAAAACTGTAATATTGGAATCGTCAAACACTGAAGTGCCAAAAGTCATAGAATGCCACCTAATATCATGTAGGACTTCCTCCTCTCTTCCTCTTTTTCCGGTATGCTCAAAGTGTGGAGTAGCGAGTGCGTCCCCAGAGCACATCCTCTCTTGTCTTCGCCTATCTAGGGAGACTTTCGAGACGGATCTTTTGCTTGCTCTCGATTTCTTGAGGGTGAGTGGGCTCATGGATGGTGTCTAGCTGCCGCTAGACAGAGAGGGATTAGTAAGAACAACAGGACTTCCTCTTGCCCGGCAATGTGCACCAAATCCACTTGGAATTGACTCATTTAGACGAGAAAAGTAGAATTGTCGGAACTCACATTTGACAGTGAAGATTTGGTCACGAGGGGGACGACCAGAAATTGATGAAGAAGAAAACAATTTTGGCACACTCCGTTTGAACGAAAGCTGATATTTTTTGCAACCATTCATCAATGGTTTAGTTTCCTGTACGCAATACTTACATATACTTTGTTAAAAATAGCTTGCGTATTCGGGAAGATAGGAAGGTTGTCTTAAAAAATCTGAAATTTTTTCGCGTGTTTTTTGCTTATAATATGAGAATTTTCAACAAATTTATACGAAACTTGCAGAATAAGTGACAACATGTCAGGGAAGCATTCTATTAAAATATAAAGTAAATACTTTCAATATTAGAGGAAATGTAAGTATTTGTAGTATTTTTTTTACTGCGCATGTGCGACAAATAGTTTAATTTTTCTTTTGTAATCTGGTAGCCAGATACATAGGGCAGATATAAAAATTTGAGTCCAATAGAAAGGTTGTTACACTATAAAGATTTAGAAAGATATTGGGATTGCAGCGAGTAGAATTTATGTTGTTCTCAAAGAGAAAGAAAATAAATGATGAGAGTTTTCTTTCACAAATTGATGTTTTTTCGAATCTTCGAACAGTAATCATTTAACTGCAAGTTAAATTATCTGCACTATTTATAACTAGCCGCCTTCGGTGACGAACTTATTCGCCGGAAATATATTTTCAATGACTCTCTTTTGCATATAATTTGATATTCATGATTGCTTAACAAAATAATTTGAAATTGCAGTAAACATTTAGCCCGCGTTCTACTCATGGCCTTGCACTTAATTTGTTCCTTATCTACATGAACGTACCTAATGGAGTCAACTGTTCTTGTCATGAAACAACTAATTGTACGTTATTCTATGTGAACTTTAATTTGAGAAATTTGATCTCAACAGGAAAATAGAACGGTACGTTTTACGTTCAGAAATATGTAAAGTGGCTTAACACATGCTGATAAAATGAATTAAATCACAGCAACCACAATCGTTCAGTTTACTGGATTATTTCCTTATATACTTTCTACCTTAAGGACTTATTTACAGATTTCGCATAAAAATTGATGAAATTAAATAAGAAAGTGAAAGAGTAGGAAAGTGAGTGAGTAGGATGTTATTTTAGCTTTCAACAATGGAAGAGAAACACGCAATTAAATATTCGTTTAAACAACGAAAACGGTTTGAATTTGATTATAACAATGAAAAGTGTTGTTATAAATTATGCCAAAAAATATTTTTAAAATTTATTAAAATTACAGAAAAAATAGTTTGATAACTTAATTGATATCATTCAAAACATAATTTTTTAAAATTTTTAGATGGATTAAAAATAATTTTCGTGCTGTAATATTTTTGGAAGTTATTATGGAAAATCGCCAAATTTTAGCTTAATTTTTACTGAATTAAAATTAAAAAAACTGCTCCGAGGTGTACATTCCCACCCTGCAAAGTATATTTGCATCAAATTTCAGGTCGGCGCAAACATACTAGGTCTACCGTCTGTCCTGTACAGCGCAAAAACACAGACATAGATTCTCCTTTATTATTATTAGCTATAATGTATGATATTCAGCATATTCAATATATATAAAATTAGATAAAACTATTCAAAGATTCAGGTCACAAATTGTAAGAAGGCACCAAGAACTTCAGCACCAGGCGCCCTCTACATGCTTAGTCAACATCTACTGTTATGACTGAAAATAACAAAATTAATTGAATGAGCGTGTCAAAGAACAAAAAAGTATAAAAAACAAATATATTTGCCAGAATAATGATAAAGAAATAATTTAAAACTATAAAAATACATCTTCAGAGTGAATTTCTTATGTGTGTATAAACCTATTTATGTGGCAGGTTTAAAAAAAATAGGAATTACATAACAATGTATGAGTGGAAACGCAATCGTAGCACGCTAGAGGGCGTTATTGTGGATCACGTGAAACTTTCGCGTGGGAACCTCGGCGTTCTCAAATCTCCCTTAGAGGTGGTGGTGGAAGGTTATAGTTATTCGAACTAGAACATCGGTTCCCAATCATTTTGTCATATTAATGATAGCCTAGAGGCAAGGTATCGGTTCTGGGGTCGGAGCGTTCTAGGATCGAAACCGGATACTATTGAAGATCCATCGTGTATGGGACATGTTGAACAATACATCATATTTAGGGGGTCAAACGTCCTGCCACTGGTGTGGTGTGGAATTGTGGAGTGGGAGTGCCAGCTCAGCTGTCGTTCTCGTCATCCGACCGCGGTTCCAATTTACGAGGACCGTCCAAAAATAGCAATCGTGTTGCTTTAAAACGGCACGTTAATATAATTAAACTAAACCAAACAAAACAATTCATATTATTTTCGAGTACCCTCAATTGTCATGTCAACCCAACCATCCCGCTTCGTAGGAATGTTTTTATTTGTAATGTTAATGGCTTAGTTATGCTTAAGAGTCTTATTCTGCATTTTTTCTCCATTTTTATCATAGTGTTAGTTCAACAACAAAACAAATTAAAGGAACATTGGAATAATTGAAAGAAAGCCAACTTATGATGAAAGAAAGAAATAACTCAGCCTAATGTTCAATTATTCTTTCCTGCTTTTAATCGTGTTTTAAATAAAATCTTCGCAACCAGAATCTTTGAGAAGGTATCGGATTTTTCTGGATAACTCTAAAGGAAAATGGAAAGAAAAGAAAGCAGACAGAAAGAACAGTTGCACCTAGTTTGATTGCAGAATTTGCTGGGATATGTGTGACAAATGAATGAACGTGCAATAGGATTGATGGTAGGCGGTACCGTTGACAACTAGTTATGAATCAATGCATAGGTCTTAATTTAGTCTTGTCTTTTTCGTATTTCCTGAATAGGCTTTCAAGTAACTCCACTAGCACAAATTTCACGTTCCGCATAAACTTGGAAAAGCAAGAAGTTTTTCAATTTTAAACCCCTTAAGTTTTGTGTTTTTCGCAATTACGAAGGGTATTCTCACGCACACCTAAATGATCTGCCGAGTAACCCATGGGAACGCGTACCACAGTTCAGGAACCTCTGAATTAACGTATGTAAAGTATACTGACATATAGCGGCTCAGTGTAATCGCCGTTCGCCAGCACAGAGCTCGGCAACTGACGAGGCGCGTTCCGAATCACTTTATTTTAAACTGCTGCATCAAAGAATATGAGTTACGGGTTCTTTCCAGTGATGTAACAAGAATCGGAAACGAACGACATGGACACCTGAAATACAAGACCACAACGGGGTTCAATTTGCTTGACGGAGTGCATGGATTCTGCGATCCTCTACCTCCAAATCCTAATGTTATTTAGATAAATTTTCATCTAAGATTTAATTCTGACAAGATGAGTAATTACTTTCTAATGGATTAATTTTCTTTTAAAATTAATTTACAGTAATAAAAAGTTGTAAAGTAACGAGAGATGGTGAAAAGGGAAAAAGTTAATGTAAATATCATATCACAATAATTGTATACCTGTTTGATATTTTCTCGTCGCTCATAAGTAAATCTGCTATCCTCTGGTCACTTCGGATCTGTTGGCCAGTTCTCTCATTGTATCTCTCTGCAAGTGCGTTCGCCACCGGTCTGCCATCTGACTTTATTTTATACATCAGGTTGAAATAAAAAAAAAATGGTGAGTCGTCATGCAGAAGAGAATCCACGTGACAATGAATTAGCCAATTAAATTCAAAAAAACGATGTGCTTAGAGATCGCTGAAGATCTACTCACATTATGCAGAACATTTAATTGTGTGTTGGCATAAAGATAGATGGTTTCAGTTTCTCGCGGTATTCATTTAAAAATGTAAAGAAAATGATGAAAATTTTTAAAAACCTTTTAAGCATATTCTAAATACTGAAATACGAATTTTAAAAGGCTGTTTACTTGTGAGTCAGCCAACAAATTACAAAATAAATAAATAAAAATTGTGGATATTGATATGATTGCGAATTTGAAAACAAGAAAAAGGCCACACAAGAATAATGTTATGAAATTTTACCGTTACCTCATTTTAAATTGAATGCGTTCCGGTACATGTTAAATCAAATGAAAGCATAACATTAAATTACCCTGAAAATACCCCAAAAAAATCACGATATCTTCCAATGATGCGGCGCCCCTAGGCAGTTGCCTACGTTGGCTGTTTCATAATCCGAACCTGCATCTCTCCATGATGCGCCGGTGCAAGCTTGTATCGGAGTATAATGTTGGTGTTCCGCACGGATCTTGTGAACTGCCAATCCTTTGGCTTTTAATAGCAAATGAAGCATTAAATAAATTTCGAGTAGACACTGAAGTCAAAGTCCAGGCCTTTGCGGACGATTTTGTTGTACTAATAGGCTCCAGTGGGTCTTATCATTTTTCTCAAATTGGAACTTCAGCTTTGGCTAAGCTAGAAAAGTGGGCTCAAGATTTCAGAGATAAAAAATCCAAATTTACTATGTTTAAGCGCAGGGAAAATATTACGCATATCCCTACAATAAAGATTTTATCAAAACGGATTCAGTTTACAAAAGAATTAACATGTTTAGGCTTGACTTTTGATCCAAATTCCTCATGGATGCCTCATCTTAATAAGCTTAAAGATAAAATAACTAAGCTGCAACAAAAATCTACAGAATTTCGGAGATACCTGGTGTGTAAATCCAGAAGTTATTAAGGAGATTTATTTGAGAGTTATTGAAAGAATGATCTTTTATGGAAAAGAAATATGATTTAAAGAAAATGTGGCAATAAGAGAAATTATTTCAAATCCAAAGAACGACACTCTTGGAAAATAGCTAAAACGTACAAACAGTTTCGACGTTTGCTCTGAATCTTTTGACAGGTTGCCCACCAATCGACATTAAGATCAAAGGAGAGAACGAAATTTGGCAGCAACAACAAGGAATTAAAAATTTAGAAAAAATTGGAATCTCTTTCAACTTTGATTATGCTCCAGATGTGAACCCATGGAAAATCACCTCCATACCTTGGAGAACTTTCAATGAATCAATTATGTTGGAATAAATATTTTTACAGACGGTTCGTAGATTAATAATAGAGTTGGCTGTGCAATGGTCGTTTTTGAAGTTGGAAATGAAAATGAACATGAAATATGGAGATTAAATAACGAAACAACAGTATTTATCGCCAAAATTGTAGCAATCAGAGAAGCAGTTAGTTATTGTAAACGACAGCAAATAGCTAAAGCCAATATTATTTCGTATTCAAGATGGGCCTTAGTTTCAATAGAGTCTTTAGAAGAAAATAGGAAATTTATTTTGGATATTAAAAATAGTTTGCAAGATACTAATAGTGACGTTCTGCTTTGGTGGACTAAGGCTCATGCTGGTAACAAAGGAAATGATAGAGCCGATTACTTTGCTAAGAAAGCCACTGAAAATCAAGAAATCGATTTTTATTTTTTAAGACCAAACAACAGAGGAAAACGGAAATGAGAAAAAATAATAGGTAAAAATGGCAAATTTTGTGGGATCATTTAAGTAAAGGTAAACAGGTTAAAAATTATTTGACAAGGTTGAGAAAAAACGAGTGTTGGTGATTTTTACTTAAATCAGATCATCACAGGTCACAGAGCAATTAAAACCTATCAAAACAGATTCTTCGACAAGAGTCGCTGATGCTTCTGCGGAAAAGATGAAAGAACTGTGGAACATACTATCCTTAAATGTGATGCATGGCAAGACATCAGATAAACTTACTTTAAAAAAACAGCAGCTCCATTAAAGAACTTTTGCAGAACAGCCAATCTCGAAAAGGTATGAAATTGATTGTCAAAAATATTCTAGCCCAACAGATGGGAAATGAAATTTAAATGGAAAGAAAATGACAGATTGGGATTGGGACTTTTTAAAACTCTCCATCTGATAATTCCCCATTTATATATGTCTTTATTATTTTTATATATTTTAAATGTCTTTTATATAAGTGTCATTTTGTATATTTTTCAACAATTTTTTTTTGTAAATACTCGTACCTGTCTACTAGCCACAACTGCGCTGTTTTATATATTTTGATTTGTTGTTTGGTACCGTTTTAATTTGTGTCTTCCTATATTCTTTTAATTTTTTCCTTCTTCTTCTTATTTTCTTTATTTTATTATTTTAAAGTTATTTGTTTATTATTCAAGAAATTGTTTTTTGGACAGTTTGAAATTATGTATAGGAAAAATTTGAAACTGTGAAATAAATTGTGCATAGGTTGATTCAGAATTTTTCTTGTGATGCAGTGTGCTGCATACTTAAGTTTTAATTTGTGGTTTCCTGTATATATATATTTTTAAGCATTCTTTTTCCTCTCTTTATTTTCCATATGATTGTATTGTAATTTATGTTATTTAGCAATTAATCAAGATTTTGTGTTTAGGAAAGTTTGAAAGTGCGTATAGGAATTTGAAATAGTGAGAAATTTTGTTGGTTATTTTAACCTTTTTTTCCTATAAAGAGTGTACTTTGTGAAGAAATTTTGTACTCGAATTTGCTGGTATTCTTCGGAACTATCAGTGGCTCGATATTTGTATGTCCGTAAGGACAGGTCAAATTACTAGTTATATAACTTACAACAATTAAATTGGTATGACAAGGGTTGCTCCATGTTAGCCTACTCATTATTTTTGCAGAAAAGATAGTGAAAACAGAGCGACCTGATGAAATCCACTTACAGGCATTTGCCCACGATTTTGTTCTAGAGATTATATGGAGAACTAACCAAAAACTGTAACAGTATACGAATTCAGTACTCCAATATTTTAAGATTTGGAAAGACAAAAATCAATTCGATATCCCAAAAGAAAAATCACAACATGTGTTAACTGTCCAGAGGGCCAATCGTCAAATGGAACCCCAACTTAATCAAAAGAACAATATCTCTAAACTACCTAGGAGATACATTAGATAAAAAAATAAATTGGATGACACACATTCAGGAGAAAGGACTAAATCTATTAGTCATTATCAGTAACTGTAAAGTATAGAAGGGCCTGGCTGGGGGCACATTAGGTAAATTTTTCGAAAGTCTACTCTACAGAAGTGGCGAAAGCTACTACCTTGTGACACTTGCTGCATACGTGGGAGGGTACAAAGTCAATATTTGGAAAACGTTCTCACTCTGCGTACTTTAGGGCATCAATTCCCATACTATTTATCTCAACTCGTAAGGAAATAAAAGAATTAATCCAGGATAATATGCTGAATACTCAGTGACAAATTTATTGAAAGCAAATATGTTTCAACCACCATTTATCATTAAAACCTCAATCAAAAGGATGAATTCATAACAGGACTAGGAACTCATATAAATTTATTACCTAATTAATTTAATTTATCTTAACTTAAATAACAATCATGTGTCAAAATAATCATTCATATACCTTAAGATTATATATTTTTAACATGTGGTTAACATTTCGTAGATGCTGGTGGAGTCAGGCTGTTGGGGTGTTTGACTGACTAAGCCCTGTTAAGCATACATGTCCGTATGTAAATTGGATTTGAGGAGGAAATGGGTGTCGGCTCCGTGTTCCTGAGAATCACAAACCCAAAACTGTCATCGTCCGCCGAGAATGATATCTTATTTAAAATTCGGTTCTAGATTTTTTTCGAAACTCTTAAGGATAACAAGAAAAATTTAATTCGAATTAAAAATTATAACTATATTACATAAATAATAATTTAGCCGTTATTTTTTCAGTAACATAAAATACAGTTGTTTAATTGAATGGTCGTTAATACTCGCGTTTACTAATGAATATTAATCATCAAAGAAACTAATGGTTTAACAATGCTATTTATACCAGAATGTAATGCTTCTTGGATGACGATGAATTTGAAGAGTTGAGTGATGGTTCGTATATCGTCCTAGTCAGCATGTTTCTGTTCCAACACAGCCTGCTCTATCTAAAAAAATAGACATTTATCAAACATAATAAAACCGTATATTTTGACGAATAAAGGATGTTCCAGAATTAATAAATAAAAAGGAAAATAAAGAAAACTTTATAGAAAATCATTAGCACTTCTATTAATAATAAGATAAAGACAGGCAGACAATAAACAATTTTTAATGTGTGTCTTATTTTATTCATCAAATATAAGCATTAGTAAATTTCGTAAAAAGGGCTATGATATAGCAAATGTCATGATGTTAAGTACTTTTCTTCACACCTAACCTTTCATCTTGCACTTACCATGGAAATGACTAGTGAGGAACGAGAATATGCACAAAATTAGTACGGAACAGAAATAGGAAAGTGAAGACAAATCACTTTTATATATAATTTATTTTAAATACTATCTGTTAAAGGGATGAAATTAAAGTGCAAATGATTAATATGTCATTAATCATTCAATTCCATTTAGAAGCGGCAGACAATGGATATCGAGTTCAAGTGCTCCTAGAAGAAACCCGTTACCTTAACAATACAACAGTATAACATAAGATAGTTAAACAAGCTAATCGCAGTCGTGCTGGTAACAGAAACAAAACCCAATGGCTGGGCTGATTCTCAAAATCGGTAAATGGCGAGTATATTAACCATCTATTCATGCTATTTAATGCAGAATTTAATGTTCTCTATTTGGTACGAATTAGAACTCTGGATAACGAGTTGACGATTCAGGCGTCGTCCTCGACTTCTAGGTGCCTTTAAAAATCACGAGGACCTTTATGTTACAAACCTCGTGTTGAAGAAAAAAGTTCAGAAATCTAATATAATACAATACTGTAACAGAAAATATAGAAAAATACTTAATTTTAAATTCCAGAAGTATTACGCTGATATGTCCTTATCTTGCATTTTAGATTATTTATGCTAATAACTCCGGAAAATATTATCTAAAAGTCATTTTAACATTCAAAATATTATTGATTCAATGAATCTGCTTTACCCCTGCAGTAACTAAAAATTTGTACAATCTCCGGTTATTTTCATTTCATAATTATAAAAGTAATCAAAATTTTGAAATATTAAAACTATTTCACTAAAGTTGAATAAATTCTTAAAAGAAGGTTACGAACAGCTTGTCATTAAAATGTCAGAGATTTCCTCTTTTTTCATATATATACAGGATAATTCAAAACACTTTTTCAAACTTAAAGGGTAGGTCAGGAAAATGACAAGCATTCAAAATCACATAGGAACATGAGTGTGAAAAAGCCATCTAGAGGTAATAAATGGCATTTAAATTTGAACTTCTGTGTCTGGGCTGGTAAATGAAAATTAGAGTTGAGGCACTTAACATTTCAAAGGCTCAGTGAAAAATATTAAGATCGCGTTTTTTTTCTCAATTTTAGGATGTAGCGCTATTTGTTAACTTAATGGATGCAGTTATATTGTGGTGAATAAGAACTGCATTGAATTTAAGCGTCTTAAAGTTAATATTTTAAAAATGTATGTCTTCTTTGATAGCAAGTGATGTTATGCTTTCCATGTTGGAAAATGTCTCATTTATCTTTCCTCTTGAGCATTTACAACATTTGGACCGCTTAAAAGAATAAAAAGAACTTTTATGAAGGAAATAATTTCTAAATTTATCAGTATCGGCGTTGTATTGAAAGTCTTTTTGTTATATGAAGGCTGGAGAGATGCATACTAGCCTAGTTGATCGAAATTAGTGTGTATGACGAAAATAAAGAGGCGTGGTTGGAAAATGGCGAGGTTGTTACGTGCTTGTTTCAAACTGTAGCTGACAAATGATATGCCATTTTGCTACGAAACAAGCTCTTATGTGCATAAATGTATAAGTTTTGTTTCGGTAGTGAAATTACTACGTTATTGTAACAAAAATCATTTTCTGAATGTATGGTGTAAACAGTCTAAGACGCAGGATAATGAAGAATTTAGGTGTTTTCACAAATATATAGGAAAACACGTAGCACAGGGAACAGGAACAATATTTCTCGCACAGATTAGCAACGCAAACCAATCACAACTCACAGGTAATAACAGTTCAGAACTTTCAGATTTAGCAACACAAACAGTCAGCAAATCACTAATAATGACACAAACAGCAATTTTAATAGCGCTGAGATCACCGGCTTTCTAACCTGCTCTGCAGTCAAAACTCCAAAGTCATTTCAGTCTATCAACAAAAACCTGTGATCCAAGCGCGGTCTATTTATAACAGACATCCCCGACAGAATTTGATGTTACATAGAATTTTCAATAAGAACCTGGATCTTAGCCCCTAATAGAAATATCGAGAAAGTAATAGTATTTTCGGGTATCTTCGATTTGTCGCCAAAGTCGCAAAGTCGCCAATATGGTCACCAAGTTTTCGCCAAGGTCAAGGGTCCCGGAACGGCGGGGGCCCCTTACTCCATGCTTACCTGTGTAAAACTCCCTCCCCAAATATAAGACTAGTGAGGCAGGAAAACGACATTACATCTTTGTAACAATATTTAAAAATGTCCAACATATGGAAGTTCATATTTTAATCGTTCAGAGGCTTAATATTTCTGCATTTTGAAAGATATATTAAAAGGTTATGTGATTCTCGAGTAACAGTTTTCTATGTCTCTTTGGCTGTTACTAAGATGTAACGAATGTTGTTTTATTGAGGTTTTAAGTTACAATAATTATCTAATTATAATGTTGTTTCAAAATAAGCAGATAATTGCAGACATTCAGTTATAACTTTGTTTGTATACGTGCAGTGAGAAGGCATGGAATGTTTATTTACTGATTTTATTATGTTTGTGTAGAATTTGTATGTTTCAATTGCATCTTCTGATGAAGTTTTTTTTTGTAAAACCGACTTTAAAATCGTCAGTTTTGTTTTATGAGAGAAAGTAATCAGATTAAGAAATCATCAACTGTTTTAACGAAATATTAACATTGTTGTAAAGATTAATTGCTTGCTGAGACAAAATAAAATTACAATGATTTCTACTATTTTTTGTTGCACTTTATTTCTGCATTTTTTTATCAGTAAATAATTTTAATATCACTGCTTCATATTCAATTTTGAATGATCTTATTGAATCGATACACATTTTATTTTATAAATCACCTGAAATTGTAATTAATAGCGTTTTCATCCTCTTATTTTTTTATATCATTGTGTTCAACACAAATCCTTTCTAAATGCGAAGAATTTCATACAATAAAGCCAAAAATTCAGAATATCTGCTCAGAACAATCGCGAAAAACAACAAAATCAAAATGTATGGATTCTGTTTCGAAAATTCGATTTTGGAATTTCAAAACGATCGACCATTTCAAAACAGCAACATATCTTTCTGAAGACCTGATTCTTCAAAACTCTGATCGGATTAATGATTGTTCATATTACTTATTAAATCTGTTGTTATTATATATCATCATATGTTTTACTACTTCAAAAATGAGTGAAAATTTCATGACCTGCGGAATTACTTCAAAATTTGCCTTTAACCCTCTGACGGCCGTAACGGCCAAGACGGTCCGACATGAAAACTTATAGACCAGGGCTGAGAGCCCGAAAAGTCGTATGCGTATTTCCTTCTCCTTTTTCAATAGGGGCGGTAAACGGTTTGGAGCAATCTTATCTTTTTAACAAAGGTACTTTCCCCTCCCACTGCCACACTTCATTGATGTCTCCAGTAAATTTGTTTTTATAGTATTTTTCTATGGCGTTTATGCTAAGACGTCTAATTCCTTTGTGGAAACAACAGTGGATTTCTTTCGTTCTCTGTACTGACCCCTTTACAAATATCTCCCTTTAAAATCATCTCTTTACTAGATTTATGAAATTATCAATTTGCAATTCAAAAACATCTGAATTACAGCCACCTTCATATAGAACTTGATTGAAACTCAGAGAGATAGTCTCTCTGAGTTTTCAACATTCATCTTCAGATTTAGATGTGACATCTGTAACATACACAAATTTTCCCTCATCAAATTTTATATGTTTATATTTGAAATTGCTCCTTATTCGGTCCCTACAAATTCTAAATCTTCTGACACGTGTTGCACAACCTAGAAACCTTTCTGGTTTAACATCTAGTCTTCGTCGGTGTTGATTTGAAAAGTAGAAACAAACTCCGGATAGTTTTAAACTGCCTTTATGGACCCCATAGTACCGTCCAATCTTAATCAGCTGTAATAATAACATGGTGATGTGAAATCACTAGAATGTAGAAGTTGATGACGAAATTTTTTCCAGAAGTCGTATTCTACCTTTAAAAGGTGAAGCATTTGAACAATCTAACGCGGCAACCTCTTTTATAGACTAGTAGAGATTGGTGAAAAATAACACAGCCTCGGACAAAAACCGGACCCTGATGAACTGCTTGGAATACAACTAACGTAATAGTAAATTGAATTGGTGGGTACTCGAGGTTTATTAATCACAGTGTAATTTGCATTTCGAATGGGTAGTTGCTTCATGTATTGCCGCTTGAAGGGAAGTTTTTCCACTAAATGTTTTTCTATGCGAAGAGAAAAACCAAACAATGTGCATGAAGTGCGCCACTTTAAAAATGGGCTTATATTTTATGGTTTCTTGATATATCTACGGATTGTTTGTATACTCTGTATTTATATTTGTAAAAAATTAAGTATTTAGACAGCTTTACTTACGGGAATAAATAATATTCATGTCAAAATGAGAAATCATCTTTTACATGCTAGGAATTAAAATTTGTGAAATAAAAATTTACCACTTTTAATATTGAATGAATTTCTATATAAAATTTTAAAATAATTATCAAACTAAATTTATCTCCTGTTCCGTAGGTCTTTCTTTAATATAAAGCCTGGAGTTTTATTTCCGAGCTGGGAATTAAAATTAGTGTTATTGCGATTTGTTTCGTATGTGATATGAAAACTTCAATGTTACAATTCTTTTCGCAATATCTCCAAATTTGCAAAAATTTATCTTTCTTAAGACGACTCGAGCTATATAATATTCTTGACTTCATGATGTAACTAACGAGGTAAAGACACATTGGATTTACTCATGCATGTGATAAACGATAGCAGCGCCGCATGTGTGGCAATCGCAATGAACTACTTTCAATACTCTCATTTCCAACTAAACCCAGCCTAAATGGCGCCAAATTGTTTCTTTGGTATGGATAAATAGAATTTTTTTCCATAGTATACATTCTGGATATCTTTTTTTAATAAATTGTGGACAAGTTACGTCAGGAAACAAATCGATGATCTCTTTAAAATACCTATTATTCAAGAAAGAACAGTAAGTTTCAAATATGTTTCAAAAACATTCAGAAATTTAATTTAAATGATTCAACAATTTGTAATATTTTTCATAAATCATTTTCCTTTGTAGTATATGGAAATAATAAAATTTTGCCTTTTTTATTTTTGATACTATTGCTGTAGTATTTCAAAATGCTGTTCATGTGGTAATTCAAATTCATACAAAATATGCAAAAAAATGTTTTTTCCCACATTTATAGATTAATTCCCGAATAATATGACTTGGTTATAAAAAAGATTTTTAAAAGAAAATGATTAATTTTTTAGTTATTACTGTCCAAATACATTATTTATTCCATCAATCGTTAATTTTGAACTGTTATAATAATTTATAGAGCTTCCCATAAAAATAAGGGGAATATCAGTTTTCAAACAATTAAAGTTTTTTACTAACTCAACTCCTAATGATTGAGGCAGCTTAGTTTCATTCAGTAAATCCCTATTTCATTATTATTTCCTATTGAGACCTCACATACACACCTTTAATATTTCGTTGATAAATATATTGTAGGATAAGAAATATTACCGTTTTCATTATGATCTCCAAAAGTTATATGTAAACTCTAATTCGAAGGCTCATATCCTCAATTTTTTCTTTAATTGCTCGTTTCCATTTTGGGTTATTAGGTTAGACTATTTGCTACCGACAAAATATTCATATAATTTAAGAAAAAAAAATGCGTGTAAAGCACAGAGAATAATCGTCAATGATAATTAACAATGTTTTGGATCGTCAGAGATTAATGATACTGGTCATATATATCTAAGCGTCTACATTCCAAGCACAATTGGATGGAAATTCTTGATTCTTTTAGCAGCATAGTAGCTTTCGCAATGGTAACATTATTTCAACATTAGAACTTTACCCGATACAAATTATCAAGTCAAAAAATCTTTTCCTCAAAATATTAATGTTTATATCTACATGTCGAAATATTATATGAATTTTGTTTCTTTTAACACAGGAGGACGCGCATTACTATATATGACCGGAGGAGCAAGAATTTATTATAGAAAAATTAATCTTCAACGAAAACTCCATGAATTCACAGTGTAGCTGCATTTAAAGTTCATTTACTTGCTGACCAAGGTTTTTTCAAAATTTTTCCCATTTTTACTCTCAGAAAAGCAGAGAGACGGCCTTCTCAAGTCGATGCGCGTGGCTCACGCATCTGTGTTGGGTTGCTAATTAGAACATATGGTAGAAAATTTATCTCTATTCGAATTACAAAATGAATGAAACATTAGCAAGCTTTATGGCGAAATATCAATCCAGGTCAAGATTCGATCACTGATAAACCTTCCAGGGGCGCGCAAAATTGCACACAGCGAGCTGCGCGTGTCGTATTCACGACATCATAAGATTTCTTCATTTTTTACTATGCGGTGCCAAAGTTATTTCATAATACTAATAAGGATACTGTCAGAAAAGACAAATCTTTCATCAAGAGTGAAAATTATATTTGAATGGATTATTGCAAAATATAAAATTATGAGAAATCAGGAGAAAGTAATAAGATTTAATATTATTTTATAAAAAGGTATTACAATACATAATAAGAATATAATAAAGTTAGATATACAACAAAGACTTTTCTTGGTTTCTAACTTTTTTCCTTGCATATGAAACATTGAAATTTTGCTAGAGAGTGACACTTGACCAAGTACACTATATATTGCATCTACTGCATTTAATGGATTTTCTTGAAGATCTTTATTTCTTTCAACACAAACAAATGTACTTCTTCCTCAATTCTGGTGCTCACTTGCTTTTTCATTTTGTGATATATAATTTAGATTTAAAGACATGGTGATGTCATATGGAGATATTTGTTAGGCTCGGCAGATTGTGTGTTCTTCATAAGACTGAGGAGCACACGTAACTGAACGAAGTGGCAG
>BGPR01021341.1:0-26619 GCA_013235015.1 Araneus ventricosus
GGTATGCTTCGTTCAGTTACGTATTGCTATTCTCAGATGTTACAAAATAATCAAAAGTATATGCGTTACTTCTATCCAAAATAAAGAAATTAAAAACAAAAATTTTATATAACTCATTTGCAGAAAAAAAGTATGAACATTGTTGATATTGTTTAACTAACAATAAATTTTTTGGTTAGTGATCTATTCAGATAGGTTAGTAATTATAATATTTTCATTGTTTAATTGAATTAGATTTTTTGAGTTAAAATTACATTGTTTGAAACATAACATGTTAGGAAACCAGTTTCTTTCTTGTTTCTTCAGAAAGAAGTTTACAAATAGTACAGAAATATTTTTTTATTCAAGAGTTTTAAGTATAAGAATGAAATAATCGTAATTTATTAGAATTGTTTATCACTGACACATGATCTTCATGGCTTTGATTCATAGACCAACTTCTCCAAGACGCCAGCATTTCCAACATTTTTGACCTCTTCAGGCGGTTGAACAGCTGGTGTAAAATATTATCATTGCGTCTCTCTTATTAGAAAATCAAATTAAATTATCAATGAATTTTCAAAGATACTTGTACTTTCTGTATAATACTAGCTTTATCAAATAATCTAAGAAAACAGTTTTGTTTTCTTGTATAGTAAAAAAGACACAGTATGCTTTAATCAATGTATCTTATTAAGAAGTTTATAATTAAAATATATATATATAAGTCTTCTTCTGTCTTTAAACTAATACGGTATATGGTACGAGTTATGATACATTTCTTATAAACAAATAATTGGTTTAAATCATTTTAGAAATGTGATAGAATTGTTGATGGTTTGATTAGCATAAATATTTATTTATCGTCGTGAAAAAATGTATTCTACTACCAATAATTTATGAATGATACTTGAAGATATTTCCATAATTATAATGCCTTTACTTCATAAAAAGAATTAACCTTCGTCATTTTTTTACTACTATATCCTTCTTAAAGCATAAGTATATAAGTAATGGTTTATACTAAGAATTATACACTTGATTGATTAAGAAGGTGTTGCGCAGAGAATTGACTTCAAGTATTTTTATCAGAGTTTCCATGAAGGTTGCGCATATTCATTGTCAATTGCTGCTTTTTTGGTGCTTTTCACAACACTTAGGCTCTATCTGCATTCATATCAGGCAACCAATCCTGATCTCAAAGTATCGATAAATAAAGTCCTTGGAAACATTTCTTTGCTTGAATTCTCTTTAGATAGTTGTGAAACATACAAGAAGTTCGCATCCTAGACGAATTGAAACTACGTGTATCTGCTATTTGGTTTAATAACTTCTGAAATAATACTTGGGCAGAGATCGATTACCATTTTACATATACAGAGTCATTAATAATACTCATGAGCTTCATGTAACTTGAAGACAGTTGAGGAACTTTATTCTATATGGAATGAATTGAATTCATAATTTATTATCACCAATATAAGATATTTAAGACGACAGCCTGTATTATAAAACATTAAAATCATCATGTTTTAAGATATTTTTCAATTCAAGCTTAGATTTTTTCTTTATCACAATTAATTGACAATAGAAATGAGATATAAATTACTTCAAAATAAAAGGTCTATAAAGTTTCAGCATTTAGAAAATGGTTTGTTTCTTGCAAATAGCATGTATAGAATTTTTTTTATAAATTTTGTTTCCTTTAATTAATTCTACAGATACTTGTATGCGTAATTGGTTCAACTCAATCCAAATCATAGCCTAGAGAGTACTTTGTGAACTACGTTATTTCGTACCTAACAGAAAAATTTATTCATTAATAGCCTTTTATGAATAAGAGATTTTAGAAATACAACTTATTCTGTGATATTCATTTCTAATTGAGTTCTCTTATAGATAAAAAACTCGATTCCGAGAACTTAAAGAAAAAATGGAAAATTGTTCGGAAGGGGAAGCAAGTAAGTTTTTCTTCAGCAATTTTTTCTATTTTTATACCATTTTTTACGTATTTATGTAAGCCGATAAATCTTATTCAGTTACTAATTGTCATGTCAATTTACATACAGATGAATTCATTTTAACTGTTGTAGATAATCGGAACATTGAATGTGGGAACTTAGAAAGAGCATTTGTTGAAAGCATGATTGCTGATTTCTTTTCAAAATCTCTTTTGATACATGATGCAGATTGAATCAGCAGAATAAATAGTTTGACAAAACAGCGGACTGCCTTGTCTTGTAAAATTAAAATGTTATAAGCGATCTACGCTTAATTAATTACTAACTGAAACAATGGAAAATTAGCATATAAGCAATCAAACCAGAAACAAAATGCAGAAGACTTACCACTCCTAAACGTGTAGTCCATCCAATAAGAAAGTCCTTGCTCCTACTCTAGTATTGAAAAGCGAAATCACTAATAATCTTTAACTAGGTAACAATAAAACAACAGTTAAATATGATCTTACTTCTTTTTCTTCACCAGGTTCCACATTAGAGTCTCCATACAATTTGGAAACAATTTAATATACCTGCATTATATTATATTATCCACAAGTACTGGTCAGCTATCTAGTGCTCTTATTTTTTTAGAAATAGCTGGACCAGTTTAAGAATCTTACAGTTCAAGCTATCCGTTCAATCACCAGAATGATTGGTTACAAATTCTAAAGAAAATAAAACATTTCTCAGAATAATTTGACTGATCTTGGAACAAGATTTAATGATTGAGAAAATCAATCATTTTCAAAATGTAATGATTTAATTTCTAATTTGCTCTTGTTAATTTCGATATCCACACCAGATTGATCGATTTCATTACAAATGATAATTGGATATTTAAGAACCATACATATCATATTTGTGGTGCTTGATGAAGCTAAATGTAGCCCAGATTCACGCTAATTAGTAGAAGAATCTATATACAAAACCTGTGAAGTTCGAATTCTTATTCTCCAGAAAATGGTTGGATTTCATGAGGAAGAAAGTTCAGATGTTGGAACAAAGAAAATGCTTTGTGGAAGTACTTGTAAAATTATATTGTATTTCATCAGATTTATAATGTCTAATTTCCAAAATCATTATTTTCAAATAAAAGCAAAAAGGCTCAAAATAGTCACGCAGATAGAGATGCTAACGCATTTTGAGATAATTAATTTAATTGCATTTAATTTCCGTCTCTTGTTCCAGATTTGGAAGTCGTGAAATGCTGAGGACTAAAGGCGAGAAGGCCAAGACAGAAGATCCTGGACTGGATTGCCGCATCCTGCCGACAAGAGAGACGATCCATCTAGTGTACGACAAACTCCGGAGTCTTCAAGGGACCTAGCTGGACCTCAGGAAAGGTTCACCAAGTTCAGGAGGTTCAAGGAACAGTACGAGAAGGGACTGGAAGGAAAAGACGGGGCCGAGAAGGCATCAAGAAAATTGCCAAAGAGAGTAAAAGTTTCAAATTACAATAACTAATAGTGACTATCTAATCTCGAGAATAGTTGCGTCTCTACGTAATAACTGATCTTTAAATTCTGATGTAATATGATGCAGATAGTGAAAAAAACTACTACGGAATTATGTGCTTTCAATGATAACAATCCATGTGAACTCAATAATCAAGAAATGCTTTCATCTGTGCTACAGGCATGAAGATGATACTTACGATGATGAATTAAAGTTGATAACGAGATAAAAAGAGTAGCAATACAGCACCCGACCTGCCTAGGGCATACGGGAAAGATCTGAATGAACAGTCGTTGCAAGAAACGAAGTCGAGGTTAGGTCCTATGCCAACACAGCCTCACGGCCCTACCCCTCCCAGTAGGTACACTGCTATCACTGGAGGAGGGACTGCAGCACCCCATTTATGTGACCCAGGTGGCGAGTTCCTTCATATGAAACCTGAGCAACTCATCATTTCGTGCCCCACTTCTATATTGGAGATAAAAAGGTAAAACTACAAACGAAATTCGGAGAATGGAATATAATTAAATGACAAATTAATTCAAATTGAGAGAATTATAATTTAATTGTCCATGGAAAATTATGTGCGTCTGCCTTTAGTATTGAAATTGATATATCATCAGCCATTACTTCAACAATTTGTTCTTCCGTTTTCTGCCGAAGTGTATTAGATTCAGTAACTACTTTGCGCAAATGTCTCATTACTAAATAATTTTTTTCGGAAGCGCTAAAATGTTTTCATGATCATGCTAGTTTTTGTCCACTGGTCTTGCTGGTGTCTAATTTCTCAGAGCATTATAAATTGAATACAAGAAACATATTTTGAATTAAAAAATATCAAAACTGTCAAAAAAAATATATAAAACATATCCTACAAACAATTCAAATGTCCACAAGTGTATAATCATTTGTGAAAACCTTAGCTTACGATAGCGACTTGGCGATTGTTCTTATTTAATTCGATATGCAGTTGGAATTCAAAACAGAATTTCAACGGCTGAAAGCAAAATAAATGGTTATCATAACTTGGGACAAATTGGGAGATACCATTTCAAGCAGATAATATCAGTCATATAAAAAAAATCAGTATCTTGATGAACCTTGGACCATTTGCAATTTTAACAGCCTGTGGTGTCCTTGGGTTTCTTTGCATTGTGCGGGCTGCTTCACATACCATCTGCATGCTTCTGCAAGGATGAAATCTGAATGTTCGCATGATAGACATGTGACGTAGAAAAAATCAGCAAGTCATGTGTTAAAGAATGTGATCAAATTTCTACTTTCTATCTATATTTCCGTATTTATATATTAATAAGAGTAATTCTTCATAAACCTGCTACGGTAAAGCACCGTTTATACGTTTCTCATTTATACGTCGCTTACATTTGTACAATCCCGATTCATTCGTATTCATTGTAGTGATAAAGAACTTCGTTTACACGACGCAAAGCTTCGGTTATACGTCGTTTACACGCGTTCTAAAATGTGAAAAATTCCTCCTTTCTAGTATCTGAACTGTGATAAAGATATCATAATTTCGAAATTATTCACAATTGATGAATTAATAGAAGGCACATCGTCTGGTGCTAATTTAAACGATGTTGAAGAAGTTAACCCACCTTCCTTTAAAGACACAACGGCCTTCATTGAAAAACTTCGAACTAATTTCTTTTGTTAAATGAATAGTGGAAAACAACATTCGATGAGTTTAATTCGATTCATAATGATGCAATTAATACTCGCAGTAAATTAGAACGTCAGACGATGGTTAAAGTTTAATTTTAATTAAACGCCTGCCTGCATGCACATGAATTGTATAAGATATATATAATTAGTACTCAAGATATGCAATAAAGGTATGAGTTTCCTCACTTTTATGGAAAATGTTTAATTTTAAAATTTCATTATTGATTTCCATACTATGTAGTCTCATATTGGTACTATAGTTAAAAACTTTAAAATTAGTACTTTTAAATGAATTTTAATTAATAGCATTGAATTTCTTATAACCAGAGTTGTTTATCAAAATTTCGATTATACGTCTTTTCATCTATGCATCGTTTTACGTCAGTCCCTTGAAAGACGTATAAACGGTGTATATGCTGCAACTGTATATCTAAAATTTTTTATTTATATTTAAAACAATAACAAAAAGTCAAATTTAAAATTTATTAAAGATATGAAGCATTATGTTGATTATTACGATGTAATTTGGCGGCATCATGATTTTAATGCACATATTGTAATGATTATTTAGATGCGAAACCAAAAAAGCTGGAGCGACTATTAATTAATTTTAATTCGTGGTTTTTTGTTTCCTCTCACAGTTCATTGACGACACCAGAGTCATCGGCAAAGACATGGCCGAGGAAGCTTTGGGATTTTTCAGAGAATACAAGAAGGACTTGGGAAAACTCTACGACAACGTTGTGGACAAGATCGGAAAGATCTTGAAGAGCTAAATGTGCCAAACAAACCATTTACGATTTAGAAATGGACTGTTCTATTTGACCTGTTAATTACTGTTATTGCCGAATAAATCATTTATTTTCAATTTTTTGTTAATTTTTTCAATGCATGATTTACTATTGTAACAAAGACAGACTATTGATTCATTTTTAAATTATTTAATTCTGGAATAAATGCTTAGCTTATTTACAGTTTTATATACAATAATGTACAAGCGGAATTAAATTACACATATTAATGGGACATACAACTCGTAAACCTCGAAAAGTGTCGTATTTATGAAAAAAATATATATTATTTCTTTGTCTTTTCTGAACAATTTGAAAAACGTTAAAAAATTCCGATAATTATAAAAGTTAGGAAGGAAAATGTATCAGCTCTTTAACGCAAACTTTGAATATGGCCACATCTTTAAAGCGCTATATCTCAAAATGTATTTTTTTTTTATATTGCGCGCACGATATCTCGAGAACATTTGAATATTTTTACATAAAACTTTTACCGAATATGTATTGTACTATGTTCTACAAATTGAACCACATTTTTGTACATATTTCTCCAAAGAAGTTTTTTGAGGGGATTTAGAAAAGTAACATTTTAACATTTATATTTTAAATTGGCATATAAAGTATAAAATAAATTTAAAAGTTAATAAATCGTGGTTCAGTTTCTTAAAAAAACTGTTTGGATTACTTAGCTATCCAAAAAGATTGCGTTTAGATAAATATTTTATCCCTAATCATACGAGCAAGGTGACTATCACATTTTCGTCCAAAAATTATATCCATATCTATCACTCTCTCAAATAAATACATACCAATATGAAAGTTTGAAAATGTGTTTATTATAAGAGAAAGAACAGAGATTTTTTAAGGGGAAAAAAGTGAGTTTGTGAATTGCATTGTTTCAGAGATATAATGTATCGAATTTGGCAGTTTTTCATCATTTTTTCGAGGTTTAAGAGTGATATGTCCCCTTAAGATATAGCAGCGCAATTCAGTTCAATATCGTTCTGAGTCATCGAGCGGCGTCCGGTCAGAACACTCACGCTTCAATCCACTCCCCCGCACATTGGCGCCAAAGCCTTCTCTTCACTTCTTTCCCCTGGCGAGGAAGGAACAGTCTCAAACGGAGGAATTTCGTTTCCGTGGGTAAGCCGACTCGGCTGTAGTGCGACGGCTGTAGTGGTAAACGTAGCAGTCTGGACGTTACACTACATTCCCGATTTTACATTTTTTTTTGAAAATTTGTGACATAAAAACTTCTAACATTTTCAGCAACCTTTATAGAAAGATACTTACCTTAAAAGTTTTTAAAATACAGTTTTATTAGTGTGCTAAAACAGAAATTCTTTTATTTTGTGATGCAGTGTTTCTCAAGCTCAATACCAGGTGGGGCCACTGATATGGAATCAAAATTTAATTTAGGTAGCGATTAACTGATAAGTAAGTTCTGAAAATATTAAAATAATGCATTGTCATTGGGAACACACAAGTGTACAGAATTTCAGTCCTCTAGCAAATCGGAGAATGAGGGGAAAATCCATTACAAAATTCCATCTTTACAAACATGAAATAAGCCAAGTTAAATAAAAGTGCTTAAACAAAGCCAAACACTCTTAAACTCTGTTGCTACGGTTAACACATCAACGCAAGAAATGCCACATTCTGTTGTAATGGCAACGCATTATTCGGGAAACAAGAAATGGGGCAACTGAAGTTGAAACCAAGAAAGTTACTAACAACCACATCAGAAATAAATGAGCTAGAATCTAAAGACTATAGCAAGATTTTTCTGAAATTAAAAAAATGTTCTTGTCAAATATAGTGTTCCATTACAAGTAATATCTCGTAAAATAACATAATACCAATTTCGATGAAATTAATCGTTTGCTCTAAATCTATTAGAATCAAATTCAGGGCTATTTCACTGGGTATAGTGACACAGCAACGGCAACACCAGCCTCTCACCTTCGTGTCTGACTACCAACTAGTGGAACCTGTACCGGTGTAATAGATGCGACTGGAACAAATAGAAAACCCTGTCCTAATGTCCTACACCTCGGTTTTCGAGATAATGTTTGCGGTTTGTTACTTTGTGATCGTGATTAACCCTCTGAATGCGTGTCCCGCGATTTCCGCGGGTTGAAAGCAAGTCTATTTTCTGCTGCATCTTGCGATTTTTACAGGCTAATGTGTTTATTTAGTACTTTTATAGCGTTAGATTATTTTATACTAAGAAATCTTTGCATATAAATAACAATTCGCTTGGCTCAACGGTATTTGAACGCGCTTGCAAACATTGCAGTTAAATAGTGATTTAAAAAATTACACAGTCAGAGGGACTTATACAGAGGGATGCAAGCCCAATTATCTTCAGATTTGTAGATATAGAGATACACCGTGCAGATTTTACCGTACTGTCCCTGTTAGCCATCACTGACAATTGGCGATGACCGCGGTACAGTCGGCAACTATATAAATGCGACATCTCTGTGACTCGAGTATATACAGCAGCATCTTCACAAAACTAGCGTAGATGGAAATTATTCCAGGGGGTGATTTCTGCAAATTGACAAATTAATTAACCGAGTGAAATAGCATTTTTAAATAACTACTATCTCGAAATTAATTTATAGAAGCCAATATTTTTCAATAATTTGTTCCGGCATGACTTTTTTTAAAATGTATATAAAATTTCGCTTGAAAATGTGGAAATAGTTCTTGAATTCAAAGTAATTTTGTTTGCTAGAAACTCCGCCTTAATAGAAACAACCGATTAGTGACTTTCTATTAAGTAAACCTGAGCAAGTTAATAACAAAAAAAAAAGTATTCTTTCCTTTCTTTCACTGAAATTTCAAAAAATTAGTCAATAATTGATTAGGTTTATTTTTAATATGAACATTGTTTTTCAAATTCTAGACGTTTTAGGATTTTTACTTAAGAATTTGATCATTTTCATTGATTTAAAAAAATTTGATACAACAGCCTTCTTTGGTGAATGCATCTTAAAAAGCATTTCATTAACTACCATCCATTTTTACTGTGAATGAAATGCAGCGATACACGTGTTTAAAAAAAAGTTAGCTCATTGGTAAGAAACGACTATTAGTAAGCCTATGAATTTATTAGGCTTTATTAAAATGAGATGGTGTCTTCCCGCTGTGTGGTGCGGAAGTTTGGAGAGGGGTTGCCAGCTCCGATGTCGTTCTCGTCATTTGACTGCGATTCGAAATTGCGAGGCTCGTACCGAAATAGCCCTTGGGTTGTTCCAAAACGGTACGTTAATATAACCAAAGCTAAAAGGAGGAAATTTATTATTTTCAGGAGCAAATGCTTGTTAATCGGATAGGAAATTCATTAAACTAAATGTTTTTTAAAAGATAATGATATGAAACATTTTGGTTTTAAATAAACTTCGACAATATATTAAACAGATCAATAGAATTAGCAAGTATCAGATATTTAAAAAAATGGTAATAAAATTATAATAATTAGAATTTAAATTACGGAAATAAACTTTATTGTCAAGGATGAAATTCAATTGACTTTATCGAATTGACAGAACCATATACGCTTTATGGTCAAGAAAAAAGTTTTGGAATGAGATTAATTTCTTTTACTACGCAAAACTATTTTAATTAAAACAGCTTTTAAGAACACATTTTAATTAAAGTACTAAATAAAAGAATTTTTTCATTTTAATTATTTTCTACTTGTCTCGCACATTCAGTATCAGTGATTCCAGTATTGGGGAATCAAAATTTAATTTAACAATTGATTAACTGTCAGTTAGGTTTCGCAAATATTAAAAAAATGCATTATCGTCAAGCACACAGAAGCGTACAAAACTTCAAAACTGTTAGGAAATTCTGCACTTTAGTTATGAAATTACATGAATTCATTCCTAAATTCCTATTGTCTGTCGTACCTTTTACTAGAATATTAGAAGCATTCTTTCCTCAAGGGTTTGCGTCATTGCTTTGAGCTAATCTCTTCGCTTGACAACTAAATTCGCAGCTGTTTAATCGGAATCGTATGACTTTGGCTATATGATAACGCATATTTATGGATCCTACATAGTAGAGAATGAGGTCGCTTCTCATTGGCTCTCTGCGTCACGTGACTCGGCTTGCTTCTAAATGATTCTTTGTTTTTTTCGTTATTAATTCTTCTTTCTAGTGGACAAATGATGAATTATTCTCCACTAGAGAAGAAAAAAGAATGGTCATAGTTTCCATTTTGTTGTTGTTAAATTCACTTGATGTCACCTCTTCAATGTTCGTATGATTTTAAACTATCCTTACTTAAAAATCATTACACTGTTAAAAACCATTTTTAGTTCAGCTTATTATACGTTTACTAAGGATTTATACCCTATCAAAGAATAAGGATTTACTTCCATAATTGCGTTGTTTTATTTCTTTTCTTATGACCTCTGCACTCGGGGTAAAATCGGACACTTCATGTCTGGTAAAACGGGATGATAGGGGAGGCTACGGATACCTGACCGAAGACGATTTTCTCAGGTTGTGAGATAGTTGGGATTTGTGAGGGCCATTCCTATTTGACCTTTGCGTCAAATGATCTGATGGAGAGTATTTCCAACAGTTAGAAGAAATGAAAAGAGAAAATTAAAAAAAAATCTATTAAAGAATAGAAAATTGTTTTGTGGTGACTCAGAAAACAGAAAAAGAAAACCTCAGAATAAAACAATCAAAAAGAGAAGAGTATGAAGAACCTACACTTCAAAGCCGGTCTTAGAAAAAAACCTAAGTGAGTCCACTAAATCTGCAATGGAGAGGAGAATAAAGACAACTGCGTTATGTGAATTATTACTATTCTTACTTACTTATTACTATTCTTAAACTAATTGTCTTTATTCCTAAATTGTCAACTGCGGTAACTATTGTTAAATCTTAAAACTTTGTCAGTATTTTTAAATTGTTAACTATTGTAATTATTGATAAATCTTAAAAAAAACTGTCTTTATTCTTAAATTTTCAGCTATTGTAATTATTGTTAAATGTTAAAGAAATCGTCTTTTTTCTTAAATTGTCAATTATTATAACTATTGTTAAATCTTAGAAAAATTGTTTAATTCTTAAATTGTCGCATAAAATAAAAAATATTCTACTTTTCCACTGTAAATCTAGTTTTTCCTAATTTCCCATAGAGTTAACATGTTTATCCCTTTTTATCCCAGTAGTGGGGTAAAACGGGATACTTTGACTTTTTTCTACAAAAAAAAAATCATTAGTACAAAAGTAATGAAACTGTGACTTTTCCTGAAAGGTATATTAAACTCTGATAAATAAAGAATATTTTAGTAAAATTTGGCAAGCTTTATGTCGAATAGTTTAGCTCCAACAGGCCTTCAAACCTTAGGTATCCCGTTTTACCCCACTTTCCCCTACACTGGTGGACAAATGCTAAGGACCATTTTTAAGATTTCGAAAAATTTGGTCTTAATAGGAATACAATGGTTCACAATCAGTTTCGGAGAATCGCGGAACATACAATTGTCGGAAATCACCTTCTGCATTGAAGATTCGGTCACTAGAACATTTAGGGGACCGTCTACAAATTCATGAAGACGAAAATTATTTTGGTCCATCCCGTTTCAGAGAAAGCTGATAATGGGTTGAAACTTTCATCACTGGTTTTGTTTGATAAGCATAATGTTTCAATGCACTTTCGTAAAAAAATAGCAAAAATATTCGTGAAGATGTAAAGGTTTCTTTAAAATATCCCTAATTTTCTTGCGTGTTTTTTGCTTATAAGCTGCAGAGTTTTCAACCAAATTGTACAAAACTTTCAGAATATTTGACATATGTAAAATTTTCTGCAAGTTTCGTACTTGAAAAGAGGAAGAAACTTTGTATTGAAATTTGCATCAAATAATTTGAATATTACAGGAAAGAAGAGTATTTGTAGTAAATAATTTTTTACTGCGCATGTCTGCGTCTTTCAATGGGCTGAAGTAAAACGGCGTATAAAAGAAAAGACGTATAATCGAAATTTTAGTAAACAACTTTGATTATTACAAATTTAATGCTACTTATGCAAATTCATTTAAAAAGTATTAATTTTAAAGTTGGTTAAGACAGTACTTGTGTAATATTACGTAGTATGGAAATTAATAATTAAATTTTAAAATTAAATAATTATGATAAAAATGAGAAAATCATGCCTTTATTGCATAACTTGAATATTAATTATGTATCTTACAAGATTTTTATTCATGCATGTAGTCATCGAATTAAAAAAATCTTCAACCATCGTGTGACGGGCCGATAGTCTGTGAGTATTAAGTACATCATTATGAATCAAATTAAGTTCATTGAATATGTTTTCACTATTCTTTTAACAAAAGAAATAAGATCGAATTTATCAATGGAGTCCATTTCGTCTTTAAAACCATTTTAGGGCACAAGAAACTTATTTTTTTCTCGAGGAAACAATGCTAATGAATGTATAAATCTATTAGGAATAAATAGAAATAGTGCTGCCATCTATTGTCTTTATTAGATACTAAAACGCTTTATTTCTAATAAATCGTCAAGAGACTACCGTCAAGAAGAAAAAGTTCATGAAAAGGTGCTTCCGACGAGAAACCACCGCCCTTGAAAGGGTTTTAATGGAAGGTGAAAACTTCTTCATCATTGCTTAAATTAGCACCAGGCAATATGTCTTCTATTAATTCATCAATTGTGAATAATTTTTAATTCGTGGTATCTTTATCACAGTTAACATACTGGAAAGGAGAAAATTTTCACATTTTAGAACGGGGTAAGCGACGTATAACCGAAGCTTTTTAAAGATAGTTCTAGTAAAATACTACATAGAGTGGAAATCAATAATTAAATTTTTAAATTAAAGATTTCTCATGAAGATAGAAAAATCACAAATTCATTTGCATATATTGAGTATTAATTACACATCTCTTATACAATTTATTTACATGCAGGATGGCGTTTAATTAAAAATAAAAATCTTTAACTGTCGTCTGACGTGTTGATTGTGTGAGAGTATTAAGTGCAGTAATATGGATTGAATTCATTGAATATTTTTCACTGTTCTTTTGGCAAAAGAAATAAGTTCGAATTTTTTAATGGAGTCCATTGCTTCTTTAAAGGAAAGGTGGAATATCTTCTTCATCATCGCTTAAATTAGCACCAGACAGTTTGTCTGCTATTAGTTCATCAATTATGAATAACTAGCTGAGAACAATGCGTTGCTCGGGATCCATATTTTTCATATGACGGCCTCCTGTTTTTTTCCCTAAAACTGTTATCATCAACTTTCCCCAAGAAACGTAAATCTACTTTGAATCTTTTTTTGTTGAATTAAAACTTTCAAATATAGCCTTTTTATCACCTTATAACAGTATGGTTTGAATGAAAACCCAAAAAAAATTCAAAAAAGGACATTTATTTTAAACAATATATAGTTAAATAACTAATACAATTTTACAATGTATAAATATGCTTATACTGTATAACTTTGTTACTGCGAAGCTTCTAAATAAAATGCTTTATAAATCAGAAAAAGAAAGTCAAAATCGCTCGAAAACAATTCTCACTCGAAAGAATTTCGCTGAACAAGAATGCTCGAACAAAAAGAATACCTTTAACCTCAGCTAGGAAAATAAAAACTAAACATAAATACTCTCTATTAATACTATAAATGAAGTCAAACTGAAACTCGCATCGCGTAGTAACTAAACTAACGTCATTGTATATTTGAGTGCATATTAAAAGCTAGGAAATAACAGCGGAAGTAAGAAGTCTACCTTGGCCAAAACAAAGCAATATTTTCTAAGCTTTAACAGTGGTAGAAATACGTTAATAAAAGATTTGATGAAACGATAAATTAGTTTGAATTTTATTTTATAACAATAAAAACATTGTTGCAATTTGAGCTTAAAATGAATTTTGAAACGTTAATTACAATTAGAGAAAAAATTGTACTACAATTAAATTGATATCATTAAAAAAATAATTTTGTGTTCTTTAAGGTGATGTAAAATAATTTTCGTATCATAAGTATTTCAGAAATTATTGGTGAAAAACGTCTAAAAATAGCTTAATTTTTGTTATTTAATTAAATAAATAAAATCTAATTCCTAATTTATAATACTTTTTACGGCGTTAGCTCTCTCTTGTGCCAATCCACTATGCCAAATTTGGTCGCCGTAAGCCCAACGGTGTGGACGTGCATAAAGAACCAAAAACACATATTTTCCTCTTATATATATATATATATAGATTTGAAAGTCATGATACTAAAAAGGAGGAAATTTTCATGTTTAAGAAATGATTAAAACGCGCATAACCGAAGTTTTGCATCGTATAAGCGAAGAACTTTATCATTACAAGGAATACGAATGAAACGGGACTGTGATGAAACGACGTATAAATGCGAGACGTATAAACGGTGCTTTACTGTATATCCCTGGATGAATGAATGATGTGGTCTTGCAGCCTAAATTGTATATCTGTAAGAAATAAAAAATTTTGGACTCAATCAGCCAAAAAACCAATGCGTCCAAAATGCACTACCTGGCCAAAAAAAGACGTCATGTGAAATAAATATGCAAATAAGAGCCCCTGACTTTCTTTGTAATTCAGCGATCTAAAAGGTGGTGCTGCTAATTTATCCTTTAAATAGTGCTGAAGCACTGTGCAAATGATCGTAAAAGTATGTGTGAAGTTGTTCATAGCTGTCGCGGGAAAGATGTTTCCGATTTTAAAAAGAGTCAAATTATTGGCCTGCATCAATCAAAGAAAACGACTAAAGAGAGAGTTGAAATTACTGGAATTGACTTGAGAAGCGTCCAGCGCATTATTAAAACCTGGAAGGGTAATGGTGAACCGTTAACATCTCTGAATAAATGTGGTCGGAAGATGCTCGTAAGTTCTCGGGACCGAAGATCTCTCAAGCGACTGGTGAAGAAAAATCGCAAAATAATCAACTCTTGAACTCACGGCAATATTTAACACGTTACATTGGGCATAACAATACGCACAATGCGACGAGAAATGTTACGTGGTCTGATGCATCAAGATTCTACCTGTTCCAGAATGATGGGTTCACCAGGGTTAGAAAGGAACCTCACGAAGTGATGAGACCTTCATTCATAGTGCCTACCTTGCAGGCAAATGGAGGCAGTATTATGATCTGGGTTGCTTGAATGGGTCTGGTTTGGTATCAGCAACATTATGCGACAATCAAATGAAGTCCCAGCATTACTTAAACGTGGTTAATGACCAGGTCATTCCATCAATGGATTTTTTCTTCCCCTATGAAACTGGCATACCAGAACGACAATTCCAAGATTCACCGAGCTCTAATTATTTAGAATTGGTTCAGGGAACATGAAAACTCATTTTCTCACATGTATTGGCCACCGCAAAGCCCGGATCTTCACCCAATCGCAAATCTTTGGGATATACTGGAACACACGAGGTGCTTCGTTTCTTCCATCATCAGTTCAGCGCCTCGGTGACAAACTGCTGCAAATCTGGACGACAATAAGCGCTGAAACCATACAGAATCTCATTGAAACAATGCTACGTCGAATACGCGCTGTAATCCAAGCGAAACGTTGTCCAACCAAATATTAAAGTAACCGACATTTTTTTTGTCCAGATAGTGTACATACTTCAATATAGTATGAACGCATTCTTCAATATAGTATGAACGCATTCTTCAATATAGTATGAAGCATAAAGTGCACCCGGTTGTGTCACTATACTGTTACAAAACTCGTCCTGTGGGTGACGTAAAGGTCAAGACAGTAAAACAAGCAGGATAATGGAGATTGACGCTTTTTTTACGAATATGTAGGGAAGAGGAAACACAGTTAACAGGAGAATCACAGAACTTGCACAAATTAACAACACAAGCAAACAGTAACTCAGTAATAATAACAATAATAGCACTAACAATAGCGCTCAGCGTCTAGCAGCTGACCAACTTGTAATGCGAACAAGACTCTAACGATATTCCTGTCGATCAACACACGTTCCCTGTCTATCTGTACAGCCGCGCATTTACAGAAGTTATGTGTCATTCACTCCAAAACGAATACTCGGATCCGGATCCTCAAAAGGAATGACTGGATCCGATTCAGACCAAAAGGAACGAACCCGCGGATTCGGATTAATGAATTCGCAGAATCCGGATTCATGAATCAGCGGAATCAGATTCATGAATAGGAATCGGATTTACTGATTCCGATTCAGAATCCCTGATTCGGATCCATAATCTTATCGCTTCCTGAGGTTGTTTACATAGGAACCAGTTTAATAGTTGGTTTGACCAATGATTCTTATAATATTGCTGGAGAAGAAAAAGAGTTGCTGGTAAAAAGAAGATGCAAGTAAAAATAATCCTTAATAATTATAATTAAAAATAATCATAATTTTTTGTTCTTAATTCAAGATATCAATAGCAAAAGAAATTAGATTAGTTGAATCTCGGTACATTGAAAATTAATAGATTTGATAAAAACTATTTAAGAGAAAATTTTGGTCTGTACTTTTTTCAAACAGTCAAGAATTTTTTGGTATACAAGTTTAAGATAAGTAAACAAATAGGCACACATTTTAGAAATTATTAAGAAATAATATTTTTCCATGTAAGTAATTTAAAGGTCATAGAAATTTTTTTATACATTTTGGTTTTGAACACTTCATTTAAGTATGCCATACTCAGCACGTGCTTACGTGGCAAGGTCGGTCGAACGCTATGTTTAGAACACTTCTGACACGGGTTCGAATGTCAGCAGGCACAGTCGTTGCAAGACAATGTTTTTAAAATTTTAATTTCGGATTATTCGCTTACAATTTTTTTATATATTATATAGTCAGCATTTTATTTTATTTTACTCTTTATTTCCAAACCTGATTTATTATTAGATAAATTTTAAATAATTCTTATTCTAACTTAGTTCCCCCATACTTATATATAAGTTTAAGGAATTATTTAAAATTTTTCTAATAATAAATTACGTTTGGAATTAAAGAGTAAAATAAAATAAAATGCTGAATATATATTATAAAAATGCCTTTTAAAGAGAATATCAGAAATTAAAATTTATAAAACATTAACCTCGCAGAGACTACGTTTATTGAAGTTCGAACCCGTGTCAATAGGTTTCGTAACACGACGTTCTGCCGTCCAAGACACGTATGCACGGTGGCTGGTCTGGTATATTTAAATGACATCTATAGTTTGCTTCAAATTTAAAAGCAATTAATTCAACTGACAGGAATTTACTAAAAAATTACATTTTGTCAATATAGTTAATAACAGATTTTAACAGCAGAGGATCTTTGATAACTGCAATGAGTTGTTTTATATTCCTTGATGATTATTAAAAGATTTTTTACTGTATGGAGCTCATTAGGATTGGGTGAGTTTATATTTAATTATAAAGAAATCTGAGTTGAAATTTCATCACTGAATGCTTCAGGAAATATATTGTTCAACAAATTAATGACATTCATGATCCCCTACCAAATAATAGAAATCAAAAAGCGTCTCAAAATATTGAAGATTCTTGCAAAGTTTCATTAAATTCACTAACGAAATTTTAAATAATTAACAGAAAATAATTAAATAAAATAAAGGTAGTAATTAGAATTAATTATTAAAATTATCATCAATTTAATTATTTTCTAATTATAATTATTAATCAATATTATTCATTGATTAATTTCAATATAATTAATTATCTAATTAAGTATAATATTAATTATGATTCATAATTGACTTTTTAAAATACACCAAAATTCAATGATAAAAGATTTATTTGCAGTAATTATGCGCAATAAATCAATTTACGTTTCGGACTCCGGAACGAATTTGCGAATCCAGATAAGCAACGGACTCCGGATCCGTTACGAAAAGAGAACGAATCAAACATCATTAATTTACAGTCTTCCTGACGGGGCTTTGACGTCCTGTGGAAATTTCTGGAGGAATTCGGATCTAGGCTACTATGAGGAGATATCGCGAAAAATTCTCATGTTTGGTACCAAGGTCGTCAGAGCTTGTCACCAAGTTCGGGGTCCTTTATTGGGTGACCTCCACTATAGTTAGTAGACACTCTGTAAATGTCTCTTCCCAACCATAAGACTAATATTGCCGGAAAGCGGCATTACTTGCTCGTAACAATACGCGTTAAAGTCCGGAGATGAGGGGAACCAATAGTTCCGCTCGTGTTCATGTCTTTTACTACGTTCTTACTGCATCATACCTGCTGATGAATGTCTTGAGGATTTTGTTCAGTCGATAATGACCAAATTTGAAATAATTCAACATATTCTCAGCGTTAATTTACAGAGAAAACTGGCGATAATGAAAATCCCAAGATTTCCATGAAGGCGTAAAATTATTTGCATTCTTATTGTCAGTTTTAAATAATAACAAAACAGTCGAAATTTTTGCTGATAGAAATTGTCTCTTTGACTCAATTGGCTTTAATCTGAGGAAATGGGCCTCAAAGCATAAGATTAAATATGTTCTTCTGTAGATTAAAATATTTTTATCTTTCTTTCCTAAACTTTACGAGCGACCATTGTTTTGAGTTCAAGTCCAACTGAAATGTGTTTCATAATTTTAATGATTAAGATCAATTGAGATTATTGAACTTTTTTATTTACTACTAGCAGGTAGAGTTACGATAATCTTTGATCATATTTGACGGATGTTCTTTTCTCTCACTCCCTTTATGTTCCCATATATTAATTTCAGTGCCTTGTCTCATAAAAGTTTCTATATATATGCCTCCTTTAGATATACTAATTTCACTTTAAAGTGAATATCTGACCTTCTGTAAATTATGGCCCTCAGTGGATTCTTCTTCAATAATTTACTAAGCTATTCTATCTGTAACTGTTCATTTGTTCCAGTATTAAAATAACAAAGTAAAATTTCCACGTATTTCTTTAAAAAACTAAGATATATTTTAGAAATTCCGTATGATTCTCATTTGAAGTCGAAATGAGGATCCTAGTAGATATCGCAAGATATTTTCCTCAACGATGCATAAACACATTTTTTAAATGACGATTTTTAAGGGGTGACCACCACTCAGAGATTTAACATCTACTCATTAGAATAGGTATAAAAAGTGTCGCATTAATTGCTTTATTTATTAAATTAGAATTTGCTCCCACACAGCAGCAAAAAGTAATAGAGGTTTTAAAATACACCCAAATATGATGCTCCTTCACTACTGCCGTTATTGAAAGTTTTTAGTATTTTGAGAAATTGATTAATCGGATCTATGCCTACTTTGTTTTACACATTTTGTTTTCCTCAATTATTATTCAGACATTTCGCTTTTACATATATTTTATTCTAAAACAACTTTACCCTCAACCTAATTTGGAGGAAGGAACATCCCACGACAGTTAAACCTCGAAAAATTTACAATTTATGAAAATAATATGTATTATTTCTCTGTCTTTTCTGAGCAATTTAGAAGAATCCGCGTTAAAAGTTCCATAATTATTAAGTTATGATGGAAAATGTGAATCTAATATTTCAACGTAAACATTGAATATGGCCATACATTTAAAGCGCTATATCTCAAATGTGTGTTTTTTTTTACATTGTGCACACGATATTTCAAAGAACTATAAAATATTTTACATAAAAAATTTTTACCGAATATATATTATTATATGTTCTACAAATTGAACCACATTTTTGTACATATTTGCCCAAAGAAATGTTTTTAGGGTTAGAAAGTTGAAATTTAACTATTTTTAACATCTTTATTTAAATTGTTAATATTAAAGTGAAAATAAATATAAATTAGAAATTAAATTTAAACGATTAATAAATTGGCAAGTTCCTTTCTTAAACAGACTGTTGGATTACTTAGATACCCAAATGTTGTGTTTGAATAAATATTTTATCCTTAATCATAGTGCAAGTGACTATCATTTTTCTCCAAGGGTACTACCCATATTTATTACTCTCTCAAATAAATGCATACCAATATGGATGTTTGAAAATATGTGTACTATAACCCAGAAAAGAACAAATGTTTTTTCTGAAAAAAGAATGAGTTTGTGATTATTGTTATTGAAAGGATATAATGTATCAATTTGAGCCCAGTTTTCCACCATTTTTTTCGAGGTTTTAGAGTCGTATGTTCCCTAAAAAAATACGCTTCCTTTCATGTAGCAGCTTCGCCTATGTTCGCCTAAACCTCTCTTCATAACGTCTGTTATACCTTTACTAATATTTAAAGTATGATATCTTAATTTAACTTAATTCAATAACATCATCTAAATTAAGAAGTCACCAATTAGAAATAAATTGAGAATTAGAGAAATAAATTTGCACTAGGGCACTTCAATGTTAAAATATAATATTGCAACAATCAATTTATTCAAAGATTCGGTGCAGATATTAGACGTTAATTAACTAAAGTTCACTTATTTTACTGAATATACATTAAGTTTCAATATTAAACTATTGTTGCATTAAAGTTCTTTTAACTATTACAGCTATTAAATTAACTTTGATACAAGAGTTCTTTAGATTTTAGAGGTTATTAATAATAGGACTTTTGCAATTTTCTCTTTTTTTGAAATGAGATATAATACTTTGAGCCCCAAATTTGTTTTCAGTTTGGTGTATTGTTTGGAATACAGAAATTAACTTTTTAAATTCCTTAATTTGAACTATCATGACATTTATAGTCTCATTAAATATATATTTACTACAATAGTTTAATAGTAAATATTTTTATTAATTCTGAAATATATGTTTATATGATGTTCATTTTGACACGCTGACTTGCTATATGGTTTTGTTACCATCACTCTTTCAATATATGTATACTGTCTATCAAGTAATTACACCAACAGAGAATACGAAGGATAAAATCTGGTGTCACCACATTCATACATAAGCAATACCCGCGACATTGAATGTAGACGTATCAGTTTTAATAAAATGAAAAATGAGATCCACATACAATTACATATTAGAAGTTATGAAAATGAAATCAAAACAGAAAAGATATATTATGATTTTGCCCGATTCTTTTCATTCTCGTAACAATGACATTTACCGTGGCATCATGGCTTTTTTTAACAAAATATAAAAAAAAGAAGCCCCAGATAAAAATTACAAAATGAAAGAGTTTGAAAACAGAAGTCGAAACAGAAAAAATATGTATTAATTGAGTTTGCCCACTTCTTTTTCCTCTCGACAATGACATTTTAAAACGGTAGGAAAACAGTACAGAGTACGTTAATCGAAACAATATTAAAATTTACAATGTGAATTTCATTACTCCGAAAGCAAAATTTACGAGGCAATATTGCATAAAATAATAATCAGTTATTGAAAATAAATCATCTCCGCAGCCATTACAGAAATGTGACGTCATCTGCCGCGAGGAAGCCCGATCCATCTGGATTGTGAAATGCATGCTGGGGAGCTGAAAACAACCTTGGATTGAAAGCTCCGATTCGGTCTGCGAGGAAGAAAATGTTTTGAACTGATCATTGGAAACAATTCGCAGAAAATCGGAAAAGATATTTGACTGACTTCTTGTTTTTTAAAAGAACAGAGGGATAAATATTCGGTTATTTACCTCAAGAAGGTGAAAATGATGGCGTTATTAGACGGTCGGATGCTAGAAATAAAGGTGAATGTTAAAAATGTAAAAGGGAAAAGTGACTATAGTTTAAAATTTCTCAAAAGATTCAGTAAATTAAAGTTGTAAATTCTTAACAAACTTCATCAGAACGAAAACCGTTTACTCTTTCGGATGGGTGTATCTATTTTTTCGTAAAATTATCAGCGAAACTATCTATTGAGGAAATTAGTGCGAAAAATCATCCAAAAACAACACAAAACATTAAATAAAGGTTCTAGATTAAATTTTTTAAGAATTCGGCATCAGGTGCATTGAGTCACCATTAAGACTACTTGTGCCAAATTTCAAGGCTGTAAGTGCGATAGGTCGTCTGAACATCGCGCACGCACTGCTAAACGTTGCCTTTATATGTATAGTCATCCTGACGTCACTGCAATAAGTATTACAGTCGTTCTTCAGCGTTATTAACATTAATGCGATTTTAATAAATTGCCGCGTTCTCATAAACTTAGTGTAATGAATTAATTAAAGGGCTTTGTTTTCAAACTAATATAACTAATAATTTTTTCTGGTAATATGTAAATTACTTAGGTAATTCACGCAAAATTTATTTAAATAGAGAAAATAAAACGTTAAATATACTATATATTCGTATCAAAAAAATTGTTTACTTAATTTTTTTAAAATTATCTACCCGGATCACTATAAAAACATCCTAATACACTTGCTTTACTTTGTTTACTCTTAACATTTAGAGTTTTTGGTGGAATTGAAAACTGTTATCATTTTAGATAAAGTTAAAAGGTTAGGTTTATAATATTCCCCAACCCAATTTCTTTTCAAATGTTAAATCGATGGCCCAAATTTATAAAATCAACTTATAAGTAGAGCTAAAACCAAGTGTCCCTCCACCCCAAAACTAGACATAAGACAGAGAAACACAATTTCATTATATTATAAAATGATATGTTGTTCCGGAATGAAAGATTTTATTCACCAGTTTTTTTGGGTATTCTTGTTTCAACCACATACATTCATTTATGAAAAACAGAAGATATTATTTCTTAGTATATTGTTTTTCAATATAAACACACACACACACACACGCACACTACACTTTTGCCACCTGACGCACACACACGCACGCGCACACACACAAGCACACACGTGCACAAACTAAATTCAACTTTGAATGGCAAAATTTGATAAAACCTCATAATTCTAATTGCTCATCCAAAAAAAGTTGTTTTCATGTGGAAAATGTGTTATTCTATTGGTAAATAATAGTAAGAAAAAACGATAAAATTAATATTTCATCTATATCTATATGTTCCAAACTTTTTTACATTCCTCTTCGAAACTTAAGGCTGATCGGAAACTTAACTAGATACGGAACAATTTAAGTCAGAAAGAATAGCTAGTGGTCAAAAAAAAAAGTATTCATGAGTTACTTACAAATGAGATTTAATAACTTAGCTATATCCGTCTGTTTGAAATATTTTAATTCTTTATATCAGAAAGAACAGTTTGTTGTTACAAAAGGTAATGAGTATTTAATTTGGCTATTTAGATTGAATTCGTCTATAGAAAATGACTATGACGTGTTATTCTTTCAGAGGGAACAGTTCGTTTTTGGATAATGTTTGTTAATAGTTCGAATAGTAGTTAATTCCGATGTTTAATTATGTTTGTCTGTTTGAAATATAATGATAATTTTTCAAAATCTTATTTCCCAACCAAAAGATTCTTTCAACTTCTGAAAACTCCATGCTAACGTTTTTTATGTTGAAAATATTCACTGTTTGGGTATGATGGCAGTAGAGACGGCACGGGTCAGCGGTTTGTCTTTTGCGTTTCTTTGAGAGAGCGGCCGCATTGCGGTAATTGGGTAAAATGCGACGGCAAGTCCTCGTGCCATTCTATAGAACCCACATTGTGTCTGCTTCGCGACTATTTCAATAAAGGCAGACCAGCATGTTCAGACGAAAAGAATTTTTGATTTGAAAACAAATTTGAAAAAATTCATTATGAGGGCAAACATGTTGAAACGTCCGGGTGTCGAAACTGACCAATATTATCCAAAAATTATTCCCTGAAAAAACTTACTGTCATATTTTCTATGGTGGTAATTCAAACTAACCAGAATGCTTTGCTATTATTACGACTCAAGTGAAGCATTTCAAACGAACAGACATAACTAAACCCAGTAAATGTCATTTGAAATCACAAATATTTTTTGACCACCCCAACTTCCATTCAGAATGATTTCGATCTTAAGCTTCGAAGAGGAAACGTAAAAGTTGAATATTATGGATAGTAGATGATATTATTTTATCGGTTTTTTTTCATTATTGTTCTGTTAAGTGGCATTTGCATGAAAACAGCTTTTTCGAGATAGAGCAGGCGATTGAAGACTTTATCAGGCGCGAAGCGTTCGGTGGGCGGGCCTGACCAACCAAACCGGGAAACAACTTTGCGCGTGCGTTCTGCGTATTCAAAATTGCCTCGTCAATATTCATGCTTTTCATAAGTAATTGGGCTGCAATATTGACTCGCAAAAAAAAAAAACTGATGAATAAAATCTTCGTTCCGAAGCAACGCTATCATTTTATATTATACGAAATTCTCCCAATCAGCATGTTCGGTTGAAGTGAGGAGAACGCAGTTTCAGTTGATTTTTATAAGTGAACCTCATTTGGCGACTGGAAAAGGAGACCTGGAGTTGGTACTCTAAAACTGTCGCCAACTTCTGCTCGAAAGCCGACATGGCAATTCCGCCAAAAACTTTCAATGTTAATGAAATAAACAAGGAAAGTAACTGTCAATATTTAGGATGTTTTTGTGTCCGGGTGAATGGTGCAAAATTAAGAGTGGTATCTTTGACTCAAATTTGAATCATTATGTTTAACGATTTTACCTGTATTTTAAATAAAAAATTTTGCAATTCCTCAGTGACTTACCGCCAGAAAGAATAAATTAGACCGACCAGTTTGAAAGGCACCAACCACTGTGTTCGTTACATATTACAATTTTGGAAGCAATTTAAATAAAATCGCGTCCTATTCAATAACCTGGGTTGAACGATGGCTATTGCGGTGACGTCAAAGGACGGCTCTACCATATAAGGCGTTTGAACAGCCGTGCGTGCGTGTTCGAGACGTCAGTGACGCAATAAATCTTAATGACGACTCAATACCTCGACCAATTTAATTGTCTGGGCACCTTTATTGTGTTTTTCGTGTTGTTTTTGTGTTTTCGCGCTATTATGACAGCAGTTTCGGGCCGCTCGAACCGCCATCCGAAAAACAAACATTTTCATTCTGATGGTTGTTAAGAATTTACAGCTAATTTACTGATTTTTGAGGGCCACAAACTATGATCGCACCATACATTACAGCATTCAGTACAGCATCCGGCACCGAATCTAATAGCGCTATATCATTCATTACTGTGAGGTGACAACCGCAAAAGCAGAACGATCAAAACCTTCTTTTCCGGTTTCGCAATTGAAGATAAATTCCAGCTACTTGAACCGAATCGAGCTCATCAGGTTGCTTTCAACGACGTCGGTGGACGTGGCTTCGCGGCAGTCTGTTTCATCGTTACCTAATTTGCAGTGTTGGCCTGCTCAATAACATTATTATTTGCAACGTGTCATTTATTTGCCTCGCGAGGCGCTTTCGGGTAATGAAATTCACGTACCGAGATTTTAATATTTATTTTAGTTCAACCTTTCTGTGTATTTTTCACCAATGTCGTTGTCGGAAAAAGAAAGCGAACGCTTTCAACAATACATATTTTCTGTTTTGTTTGTTTCAAGCTTTCATTTTATGCCCATGGCTTTATATTTTGTTAAAACATGATATACGCAGGCAAATGTCATTGTCGAAAATGAAAAGAATCGGGCAAAATCAATAATATAACTGCTGTTTTATTTCGTTCAACTTTAATTTATGCTATAATATTGTGGACTTCATTTTCGACTGTAAAATCATGACATACATTCGGCGTCGACAACGTGAGGCTTATCGCTTACTATACCAGCCTGACCAGGAGCGGCTAACTACGCACATGTTGAAGAGTGAATAAACAAACAGCATAACGAAGTCGGCGTCATGTTTACTTGCTCGACCAAATGACATTTCGGGGTAATAAAATTGTTACTATTAAACTATATCATGTTTGCGTACTGTGTTGAAATGGAACACGGTTATTGGCGGTGTTTCTGGTATTTTCTTTAATACAACGGTAAACAAAGATGTTAAAAAACCAGTTAAAATTTCAACAACCCAAACAACTGAGCAAACTATGTACTGAAATATTGGTTCATTGACCAGAACATAGCAACTGCTCGATGAAGACACAATAAGCCTGTTACGCCAGTTCGCGAGAAATATCGTGTGCGCAATGTCAAAAAAAACACACCGGGCCTCATAACTTTAATGGCCATCAATTCATCGTTGAGCAGCATTTCATCGCCAACAATAATTGTGGGCACAACGCGGATACTAAAATTGAAAAGAACGGGGAAATAATACATGTTATTTTTCATCCGTCGTAAAATTTTTCGAGTTTAACACAATCATATATTCCCTTCCTCAAAGTAAAATTATTTTGCAAATATGTAAAAAAACGAATGTCTTTTAGTAATATTGATAAAAGGCAAAATATTAACGAAAGTGAGCAAATCATTAATCGATTTCAAAATACTAAACTTTCAATAATCGGCGAGTGAGCATCTGTGGTATTGTTAAAACCTCTGACCACTTTTGCTGCTGTGTGGCTGGGCACAATTTGTAATAAAGCAATTATTTTGTTTGCACCCTAATTTATTCCACGAGATAGTAGAATTCCTTCATTTCTTGAAAATTCCGTCATTTAAAACTCGTTTGCCCTCGTTGAAAATCTTGCGATATTCATTTGAGATCTCATTTTCGAGACATAACGAAATTTCAGGCTTGCAGAAACTCTATATATTCGGTTACAAAAGAAATATGTGAAATTTGCTGTGCCACAACTCAGTGAACAATGGTATGAATAACCCAAGTGTGTACTGAGGTGACACACTTACAGAAA
>BGPR01021342.1:0-26618 GCA_013235015.1 Araneus ventricosus
TAATACTCTATTTTAATATTGCATAATATGATAATACTCTATTTTAAAATTTTCAGAACTTAATTATCAGGCAATCGATTCATTTAAATAAAATTTGACAGCGTACCAAGGGCACCAACTGGTAGAGAATTTCAGAACAAAAAAAAAATGATTTCAAAATTTATAATGATGAATTATAAGTTGATTAACCCTTTCGGCCCGACTTTTGCGTGATTAAAATTTAACTATGAAAAGAAGTTTAATTTAATGTTGATATACTAAAAGAAGTTTACTATGAGTTTAAAGTTTTTCACTTTTCCCGTTTCCTGGAAATCTCCCAATCGTATAGTCGACTGGGACTATTCCAGTCAAACATCTGTAAAACTCCCTTTCCTGCCATAAGATTAGCATGCCAGGGAAACAACTTTACAGCTTTGTAACCATAATCTTGTATTAACTTAATCACTGATGGAATATATTGTCTCACTGTTACATACGATTGCTGTAATATATCCCACAAAAAGAATTTACTCGAATTTTTTAAAAGGCTAAATTATTACTTAATAAGAACAATAAGAACTATTTTGCACTAAATATGGCATAAATATAGTTGTTCTTACTGCAAGATTAAAAAAAATATAGACAAATTGAAACTTGAGTAATGTGCGTGCTCAAAAACATAAGTCCGCCATTTGCACTCTGAGAGTGAGAATGTAAAACATCATACACCTAGTAACGTAATTATACATGGCTTCTGACATGTCCAATGATGTTTCTTATGTGACTTTGTCGTCAATCAAAAGAACCCATTTAAAGTCCTCCATTTTGATTTTGGATAAAATTTTTCTTTCATCAAGCAACGCTATCAGTTTATCGATTAGAGAAAGCATGTTAGTATATTTATTGAGTGGAAATTATGTCGAATGGTTTGACTTTAAGAACTTAAAAAGTAAAATTATTTTCAATAATTCTATAAATCGAAAAGTTAATTCTCTATGCTCACCCTAAGACAATGTAAAATCTGAATGAAACTAAATATCCTATATTATAGCTTTGCTTATGTACATTATTTATGTTTCGCTGATAAACCTGCTTTTATAAGGCCAAATAAAAGCAAGACTGGACAAAATCGCTGCACCAGAAAAATATCCATTCATTGAGATTACAAATGCCGATTCCCCTTACACCGACAAACGCTTTGGAGAAATCCACGGGAAGTGAATTGTTTTTTCGCCACTAATTGTTTTATACCAGATTTCTCACGACGTGCAAGGAGAAATTTTATTACGTGGAATAATACTACTAAAAACACAGTCACACTTCAATTTGGGCGAGCTCCTTTAATAACTGATATCCCAAATCATTTACTTATGATAATTGATTAACGATAAATGTAGGCAGAGCCGACTCTGCTGAAAAGTTGGCTTGCAGGGCCTTCAAACATATTTCGTACAACAAAATGATTTATTGCATTTTGGTATTTATTACATTGCACAATTTCGTATAATAAGAACTTAAGGAATACATGAAAATGATAAATAATTAAATTATTTTTATAAGGTTAACGAAAACTTTTAACTTAATTATTTTAATTAATTGTTTTTATAAGGTTAACTAACTTCTGAAAACATGTTCAAATACCGTTGAACTAAGCCAATTGTTATTTACATGCAAGATTTTATTAGTATATTATGATTCAAAGTTTTAAAAATACTATGTAAACCCATTAGCTTGCGAAAATCGCAGGTTGCAGCAGAAAATAGACTTGCTTCCAACTCGCGGAAATCGTGAGATGAGCAGTCAGAGGGTTAATATTTCAATCACACTAGAAATAGTTAATAAATGAAATAACAAAAATAATTGCTTCGTAAACTTATAAAATACAATTTAATATGCGACTGTCTAGAATGAGGTTATAGTATGTGATTTTTCTTTCATTTTCTTACATGTTTTGTATTAAATTTTTTGATAATATCAACATAATTTAGTTTTTTGATTAGTTCGAATTCGATAGATAAACGGCAAAGATAAAGGAACTAAATCGTTCTTAACTAATGCTAGTTGTCAGCTGAATTTTTATTTTTTCCAATCTTGAGAAAGATCTTTCTGCAGATACGACGCTAATTGGTAAAATCTATGTAATTTTCAGAAAAGTAACGAAATTTTAAATAAATTATTTTTAATTCTTTCGAGACTGACGGAATATCTAAATAAATCCAAATCTGTACAATTTATTAAAGAAATTAGTTTGAAAGGGTTAGATAAATTTTGTAATATTGGGATCCTGGAAGACAGAATTCGACGAAAAATTTTGATTTCATTCAATTAATCATTACAATTAATTTTCATTTTGCAAAATCGTTCATCGTCGCGAGGCCTTGTGCACTCGCTCCGTTCTAGGCCCCCCCTAGGGCCAGCCCTGATTGTAGGTTGCCTCTGGTTGAGATAGAAATCGATATCACTGCATCTGAAAAGGTATTCAAATCGTGATTAATATGAGATTAGGAATTAGGTTAAATAGTTTTTCTTTTTTGTAGTCGGAATGCAAATCAAGTCCGAAAATTAAAGTTTCTGTTTATATTTCCTAAATTTAGTTAACGAGCATTCTCTCGTAACTATTCAATTCATTAATTCGAAAGTGTCACACAATTTGGTAACTATTTTAAAACTAGAAGATGTGTGCCGTGTGTGACGGGCTTTTAACCCTTCAACAATATCTCAGATCTGATTGTCGCAGATTTATTAACGAAAGTTGTAGCAGAAAATCTCATGTACATTGGCAGAGTGCTTAAGAAATAAAAAAAAGCTTGAAAACCAGAATTGATTCAATTGACGCTAACTTTCGTTTTGTAAATAAATTTACTTTCAATAATAACTTACATTTTATCTGAGTCAAAATAATGCAAAATCCACTAACAGAATAAAATGAATTACCAAAATACAAAATAAAATAATGCCGAAAGAAAATGAATTCAAACAGAATTTATAACATTGAAGACCTTCCATTTAAATATTCAATTCAAAAATTAAGTACGTAAAAGGAAAAAATATCAGTGCATGTTATTTCATAACAATTCTAATGCATTATGTTTTGTTTACCAACACTGAAATCAAAACTAATTACGAAAACTGGATTAAAAACAATTAGTAAGAAAATTTTAAAAATACTTATAATCTGTTTCCTTCTAGTGAAATCTTCCCTATTCATACTATTTACCAGTCCATTGGATACTTTGAAGATACTATAATTTAGTAAAATGATTCAATGTTGTCCAAAACTCAAAGGGAAAAAAATACACAAAATGAACAAAAAAATTCTGAAAGATTTAGGAAAATAAATTAATTCTGATATAACTCCTATTTGATAATAAATGATCATAGAATCAAACAGCATCCTGTGTACATGCTAACTTGTGGACAGATAAAGGGAAATTTATGATCTCATAAGCTGCCAGAATCCCTTTGGCACGTAGCCAAATCACGTGAGCGTTACGGACTTTTCAGCGTAATTATAATATAGATGAAATATCGCGAGGAAAATCATCTTTTTTTCATTTTATTTGATGTTCTAAAAAGAAGAAACCCAAATTCCTTTATTTCAGGATTTATCTTACAAAGAAAAGCACTGGCACGAAAAATGTTTCTTGTGTAATAAGTGTCGAGTGTCCCTCGTCGATAAGCCCTTCGGATCGAAAGCCGAGAAAGTTTATTGTGCAAATTGTTATGATGCGTCTTTCGCCACCCGATGTGATGGATGTAATGAAGTTTTCAAGGCTGGTAAGTTGGATTTTCGTTTGCATTTCTTTCTTACATTCCAAGATGAATCGGCAAAAAATTCCACCTCGAAATTTAAATGAATCTCCAAGTTCTAGACCTTATCGGCAGTTATTGAAAAAAAAAAAAAAAAAAAAACGGTTTTCGGTTAAACCGGGTTTATTTCACTTCCGGTTTAACCTGACGGTTAAAACCGCTCGAAGTAACCGGTTTTTGGAAAAATCGGTTTTCAGCTGTTTTTTTAAAGCAACGTTTGTGTGGTCATAATTTTTTTATTAATAATAATATACAATAAGTAAGTATTAATAGAATAATTAATTAATGTAATAAGTAATGATTATAAATAAGTAATTAATACAATAAGTAAGTATTGTAGATAAGATTTTAAGGGTTGTCTTAAGTATTGTAGACAAATAAAAAAGAAATTAGAAAGTACAGACGTAAATAATCGTATTTTGTGTTGTTTGCGTCTATATGTATAATAATAATTAAAAAATACTATGTCTAATTTTTTATAGAGTCCCTCGCTCCTATTAATCATATTTATTAAAATATTTTTGGCACACTGAAATTTTAAACAAAATGTTTCATTCTTCTGCGACCAAAACCAATCGAGTTATGAAAGCTTGAATATGACTATTTTAGACCATTTCAATGTCCGCCTCGAGGAAGCGTTGGCCGTTAATTGGCCTAAGATGATGAAATTCAAAACTTCACATCTCAAATCTAAAATGGAGCCTCTCTTTTGCTAGCTGATTTTGACGAGTTTTTTTCCCGGTTTTTGGATTTAAAAAAATAACCGGTTTAAACCGGGACAAAAAAAGAACCGAAAATAAACGGTTAACCGAAACAAAAAAATAACCGAAAAACCGGTTAACAGAAACAAAAAATAACCGAAAAAAACCGGTTAACCGAAACAAAAAAATAAACGGAAAAAAACCGGTTAACCGAAACAAAAAATAACGGTTTTCGGTTTAAACCGGTAGGTTTTTTTTCCATCCCTATTTAGACCTCCCCGAGTCCGAAAATACCATTTTTAGAACGACGGCGGTTGAATCTGTGAAATCTACACCTCTAAAACGGAATGAGCTAGGCTGATGAAATTTGGTATTCGGTCTTTACACTAAAATTGTTGGTTTCTATTAAATTTTTAAGTTTTGGACGAAACCCTCTACGGGAAGTGTCTTACCTCTCATGCAAACAGGATAACTAAAAAACGTAAAGATTAGTAAAAAGATATTTAGCATATGGTTTTGACATCGGCATTTTAGGCCTGTATCCAAATTTGAGTGAAATCTTTCAACTGGTTGACCATCTGTTGGTCTGTAAATTAGTGTGTGTGTGAACGCTATTACTCATAAACTCCAACATTTAGATAAATGAAATTTGGTATGTGGACTTGTCACTAAAATTGTATATCAGTGCCAAATTTTGGTTCTAAACAGCTGAAAGGAAGACGTCCAAACATTGTCTTCCCTATTCTACGAAGCACAAAACGCGTCTTATTGTGTAAGCATTCGATAAAGTGGTGGGGAGAACACTCCCGCTAGTTGCATATCAATAATTCATCGTTCATATATTATTAAACAAAATAAGAATTCATTTTACCTTGGTTTTTCTAAATTCCTAATACATCTTATCCTTTCCTTTGTTCTTGAAGTAGTACATTACAAAGATTGATTATGCAGATTATGAAAGATTGATAAGTATTGATTATGATCATGAATAGTTAATATAGTGAAAATAAACATTTAGTTTTTTATAATATAGATTCAAAACTGATAGAGATACGCCTTAAATTAGAAAGATAAAAGATGCTTTTCTATAATTCATTAAAGTTTTTGGAAATAAGAAACGGATTCAGCTTTGAAATGAATTTTCATTCAATCTGTCATTTAAAAAAAAATTGGCGTATTTTTTATAATTGCAGCATTCTTCATATTATGACTCGGCATCCAATAGCAAAGAACTGTTAATCTTATTTATACAAATGTATCTTAGAGTAAACAGAGCTTCTATCTTTCTAAAGTTTCTTTAAGCTGTTGGAATTTTAAGACTTTCATGTTTAGAAATTTCAGTATGTACCAATAATTTTTGTGTAGCACTAAATCGCATTTCATTTATTTGCAGGTACCAAAAAGATGGAATATAAAGGTCATCAGTGGCATGATCAGTGTTTCTGTTGTTGTACTTGTAAAAAACCCATAGGCACAAAAAGCTTCATCCCTCGTGATAATGATATTTATTGCACAACATGTTACGAAGAAAAGTTTGCAACTAGATGTATTAAATGCGAAAAGGTAAGAAAATTCTTTTTAAATTTATAAATTTTCTGACTTATATTTACCAGCACTGTTCATTTTTATAAGAAAAATAATTTTTTGTGATTTCAGATTCTTCTTTGAACTTTTAAGATTTTCAGTATAATCTTTAGTACGGGGCTGGGAACCTTTTTACACTGAAAGGCCTCATTAAATTTCGGCAGTTAGAAAAAGGCAGCACGAGCAGAATCTTAAGGGTTATTGTTCTGTAATTATTATTATATTGCAGACAATTATATTATTTTGATGCAAATTGTAAATAACTGGTTAGGCCGCATAAGAAACTCAAGAAGGCCACATGTGGCTTTCAGACCACAGGTTTCCCCATCCCTGCTATAGTATAATATGTAGTTAGAAATCATTTAAGAGAAACAGTCTTTTTGCATACAAAGTTTCAATAAATTAAATATAACTGAATAAGTGTTTGAATGTTATTTTTCCAAACTTATTATTTTCTGGCTAATATTTTCGTTTCACAAGTATGAATCTAATCAATGCTGCGATTTTAAGCTTCCTAATAATTGTCGAGGTTCTTTGAGGTTAATTAGATTTTATTTAATTAAACTTGTAAAACACCTTCCTATGAAGTTGATCAAAGAAGAAATTTGATTTTCTCCCGTTTCCAAATTTTGAAAATTTTCAATTCATAAAATTTTGATAATCAGCTTACCATCAACGAGCAACTTCATCATCCAGCTGTTGTTCAAAACTGTGCCTGAAGCATGAATCAGGAACTTAATTACCGCGTTTGAGGAGTAAATTTTTATCTGTTCTTTCTATTGAAGATGTGAAATGAATTTTATTATATGCAAGATATTGTTTTTACTCCTAAATTTATTTTAACTACTAGTTGTAGTTTTAATTTTGAAACTGTTAGTACTTTTCAATGATTTATTTTCTTAAATTATTGAATCTTAGGGATTTTTTTTATTTACTTGTTTTATCTCGAAAGTTACATCATATTACGTGTTTTTTCGTCTAATATTTTATAATGGAAATGGATAATAAGTTTTTGTGAAATTTAACCATCATATTCTATTTATCATGTTCTTAATCTTTTTCTTATTTGATGTATTTGTTTTTATATTTAAAATAAACGTATGTTGTTGAGAAAATTAAATAGAACATTCCTATTTCCATAGATTATTACTAGTGGTGGTGTAACATATCGCAATGAACCATGGCACAAAGAATGCTTTTGCTGCACTCAATGTAATAAATGTCTTGCTGGACAGCGTTTCACATCAAGAGATGACAAACCTTACTGTGCAGAATGCTTTGGTGACCTTTTTGCCAAGAAATGCGTATCATGCGCTAAACCTATTACTGGTATACTACATTTCTGTCATTCTATTTTTCTAATTTCAACGTGATACAAATTTCGTGTATTTATTTTTAATTTCATTGTATCAATATATATTTCATATTATTTCCTCAGTAATCACTTAAATACAAATCATTTTCTGCTTTCATTTGTTTCCAATGTAATAGAAAAGGGAAAACAAGAGATTAGACATCTTTGTGTCACACATAATATTACAATTCACTTCAATTTTTCGATTTCAATTCTGATGTATGGTCTCTAATTTTGAAAGTTATGAGATCTTTTTTTAATATTCGTTACGTGTACATCATTCCGAGTAAGTATATGTGATTTTATATTTTATTACACATTGGCTCCATGAATGGTTACCTTTGTTATGGGTAAGTTTCATTTTTTTACTTATCTATGGGCTTAATTCTGAAAGGAAAGGTAAGATATCCAATATTTTTATGTCATTTGGCGAATTTCTTCTTTTTTTATTGCATGGTTTGGTGGTTCTTTTTTGTTTTTCTGTGTGTATCATTTTTCCCTTGCGTTTATTCGTTTCAAAAATTTTCTTTTGAGTTTTGTTATATGAAATTCTTCTTTCATTTTCAGATATGTGACTTGTTTACTAATAAACTTGGAATTCGTATACGTTGAGAAAATTTTTAATCTTTTTGTTCTGTTGTATAAATTTTTTCATAATATTTTTCTACAATTTTCTCCTTTAACTTTTCAAGAAATATTTTTAACTTTTCAAGAAATATTTGACTGTACAATCGTTATTAAAATATATGAACAGCAAAGCAATATTACTTTAGTTATCAGTATTTCTGAATTAATGTGAGCATAATCGATAAAGCAATAGATTTAAAAGTTATCCTAAATAGATGTAAGTTACAAAACCTCATGGTAGTAATTGAACTTATTTTCTGAATTAGATAAATTTTATTAACAGTAAAGTGTACTGAAAACATGATTTGTTCATAGATGTTACTTAGCTGAAAATATTTTTTCTTTAATTGAAATGTATTTTTCCTGTTGTTAACCAGGAATATTTTCGAAATAGTATATAGATAATTTTTCACCATTGTGCTACAGTCCTAATTTCCTTTGATTCCACACTTTTTCTTCAGCGGTGTACAACAGAAGTTTATCTAAAACTTGCTCTAACTTCTTATTTTTCTTTCTGTCTTTTGTTATAACGCATGCTCTGAAGCATTCATCTATTTCTATCCAGTAATATGCCTTTCTTTTAAATTCTCATGTACCGTCTTTTTCTGCATAAGAGCTTGTTTATCATTCATAAATTTTAAATTGATAATATTTTTATCGATTTTGACTGTTTAATGGAATAAAAGAATTCCAGTTTCAATCACGAAAGACTAAGTATCATATATCTAGGAAGATAGTAACTTAGAATTATAATTATTATTTATCAACTCTGAAGATATTTAGAAATCGGACTAAATATTGTCCTTCTGAATCGTTCCAATATCATTTCCAATGACTGTGGTCCCATGCGATTGTTTCCAAAGTGTGTGGTGGATGATGAAAATCCTCTGATTTTAGAACTGAAAACAAGGTATTATTTTACAACGCTGTGAACAATTTGAAAGAAGCTTTTCTGTGTATAAAATGTGTCAAAAATCAGGAAAGCTTGTAAGCGTGTGAAATACAAGATTAGAAGCAATTCGATTTTTCTGAAGCAGAACTCCTGTGGTTATCCAATTGGATTCTCTTGCTGTTTTGAATTTTGAAAACGCTGCTGATATCATTACTGATAATCGCATGTGGAGAAATAAAGAAAATATTTTATTCTATATAAATAAACGTTATTGAGAATATTTCTCTATAAAAGTTGTAAGATCAGACTTCAACCATAAAGGTTTTTGCTGACTCATCAATTTTAATTTTTGTGGTTCAAATCATTTGTCAGTCGCTATATTAAATTTTTTCAACTTACCAAATGGTAAGGTGTGAATATTATTTACATTATTACATTGTTTACAGTTTTGCTTCTAAGATAGAAAATATCGTCGATTCAAATGTTCTTAGATGATATCGTCAAAATTCGTCTTGAGTATCACATCTTAGTTGTGATTTTTAAGAGAACTTTTCCATCTTTATAGTGTTGTACTTGAATACAATGCATTTCCAAATTATCTGCTTAAGAAGCAGTTTTATTCAAAGAAAGGAAAGGTTATCAGTTAATAATGTAACTAAGTAATATGAATTTAATGAAATCATTTGCCGTTTCCTTAAAATGTTCCAAAATCCGACAAATCTACTTAGTTTCCCACTCGGTATAGACATTCAGCAAATCTACGTGAATTTCAAAATTCTGAAAACGTTGGAAAGTCTTTCATATAAAATATTTTCAGAATGGAGAGGGGCATAGAAATAAACATATTTGATGCATTCAAAAGAGGGAAGAGGATGATCTCTGATTAAGAATAGTTTTCAGTGAAAAAAATTTCTGGATTGAGAATACACATTGTAAAAAAGTAACTAATTTTTTTCAGTTAGGTAAGCAATTATTAAAATTTATTAACTAATCTAGTCGAAAATAATTATTGTCAAACAATATAACATCTTGGAAATTTAGTTACGGTCAGAAATCGTCGAGAGTATTAAAATCTACGTTTTTAAGTTTTATGCGAAAAAAAAATTGTTTATTTTTATCTGAAATAACAAAAACAAGCACTTACGCCTCACAAATTATTTTTTTCTGATATATCATTTCTCCATAAGTGTTCAAGTGTTGTGTATATTTACATTTAGATCCAGAGGGACGAGATCACATTCTTTCGAATTTTCTTTCACTGAGTAAGAATTTTCGTACGATTCATTACCTTCCTACAAAATGACGAATCGTCGTTTTCTTTCTACGCTTATCGCATAGTATTTTTTTACATATTTGAAGCCTTTTACATTGTTCAAATTATATTAGTACGAATTATTATTGAGATTTATTTTAAAAGAAATGAATTTTATAAGATTTATTTATTTATTAGCAAATGAAGGTAAGAAAACGTCCAACAAAAATAAAATCATTATAAAGAGACTGCTGATTGTGCAATTTCCTATCGTTCGGGAACATCAGGAAATCTGAGGGATATGTTTGTATTTTTTTTTCCAAAACATTTTACGCCATAGACAAGAACGTAAAGTATATATCTTATCTTTTATTGTTTTAACCAAGAAAGTGATCATAAGGCACGAGGATGTACTTGATCCTTCCTTGAATGCACTTCTGATTTCAGAAGTAAAACAGCTGGCTTAGAGCAAGCTGTCCAGAAACATGATGGTAAGATAGTGTAACAATTGTTTGTATACTTAGCAATCTATGTCGCGGTTATGAGAAGACTAAAGTATTCTTTCCTAAAACAAAGGTACTGAATTTCTGTCTTGCTAAATGTCAACGCATTCTTAGGCCAGGATAATTTTGGGACATACACATTAGGGATGTAACGAATATTCGGCAACTATTCGGTATTCGGCCCCTTTGCCGAATAATCGGCTGGCCGAGTACTAAGCAGATATTCGGCCGAATCCGAATACATTCAGGGTAATAATTTTTTTTAAATGTGCTTTTAAAATGCACATTTAACAAAGAATATTGTAAAATTGCATTTCAGTACATTTATTATCAAAAGATCTCGTGTAACATTTACCCAATTTTAAGTTGCATAGTAAATAAGTGTATTTAATAATGATATATATCATTCATCATTGTAAAGTCTGAAATTATGATGCAAGAACAATAATTGTTCAACATTTTCAGGAGGAAGTCTGCTCGTTTTGGTTTCATACATATATATTACCAGCTTCAGAAAATAGACATTCCCTATATACGGTGCATCGAGGAAGTGAAAAATATTTTCCCACCAATGAAGTGAACACTCCATCATAGATATTAGAAGTTCTCTATGAAAATAGGAATTTATTTTAATAATTTTATAATTTATTCACAACTCTTTTATTTCTTTGAAGCAATCCCGAAATGCAGAGAGTTTTTAATTATTGGAATTAAGGTATTTAAAATATCAAAAATATACATAAAGGTATTAACATTTTTTTTAAATATACAAATAATAAAATCTCGATTTTATTTAATCTTAAATTTTTTCATTTAAAATTTGAAAAATGTTTCATTTACGTTCAAAATTGAAATGCTTTTAAAAATTTGGTCAAACTTTCCATGTACTTACATTTACCGAATATTCGGTATTCAGCCTGAAATTTGGCCGAATATTCGATTATTCGGCCAAATCGCTATTCGTTACATCCCTAATACACATTTATATTGTATGCACATTTTTTTGGTATTTCGATAGTGTTAAATACAGTATTCAAGATAACGCGACCCGACTTACACGATTTCTTATTTTAGCTTCGAATATTTTCCATTTTAGAATATAATGCAGATCCAAATTTCAGAAATAAAAAGAAAATGTGTTTCATTCATTTTACTTTCTCGTATACGAAGTATACAAAGAGAAAGTACTGTAATCGTCAAAAAATTCGAATTCAAGATTTTGATGAATCTTCTCGTTTTACACCTCCCCGAGTTCGTAAAACACAATTTTGGAATTATGTCTGTGTGTCTGTCTGTCTTTGATTACGATAACTCAAAAACTATTAGAGCTAGAGCGACGAAATTTGGTATGTGATATTTACAGATAATTTGTAGGTTTCTATCAAATTTTGGACAAAATCCCTCCTCGGGAAATCTGCCTGCCCGTGTTCATGTGAACAGGATAACTCAAAAACTTAAATAGATAGATAGATAAAATTTGGTACACAGTTTTATCATCACGATTGTAGGTCCGTATCAAATTTTGGACCAAATCTGTCAAAGAGTTGATTGCCTGTCGGTCTGTATAATTACATGCTTGTGAACATGATAACTCCTAAACCCTTTGGCTTAGAACACGACAATTCCTAAACGCAATGACTTAGATAAAAAAAAATTGGTATGAGGTCTAACCCTAATTGTAGATCTGTGTCCAATTTCGGTTTCAATCGGTTGAAAAAAGGCGTTCAAATTGCACATTCGGTTTCTTCACCATTCTAGGACGCAAAAAACGACGCGCGCGTTTTCTCCCACATGTGTTAGGGAATTGTCCATGTTACTGCCGTTCTGTGTATTTATCCTCACCCGCATTAGAGCGGATACGAGAAAGTTTTGGGGAGACCACTCCCGCTGGTTCAAAAATGAAGGCCGATCATGTCATAAAAGACGTTGTCAAACTTTCCATGCACTTACATTTAGAATTTGTTAATAATGATGTCAGTGAGCTGTTGGACTCGCATAACAAAAAGCTGATAATCGATACACTGGTAGTTGGAGACAACAGAATCTAATGAGGTACGTATTATAGGTACAATGCAAGGAACAAAGTTAGCTAGATTAACGTCCCGTTTTGAATCACTTAGAATTCGTTTGTATTTATATGTAAAACTAAAACCCGACTTGCGCGTTTTGTGTCGGTTCCACCTATCACGTAACTTCGGTGTATCACTTTGCATAATTTAATTTTATGTAACATAAATCGACATAGTTGTACATTTGCAAGTTTGATTTAGACTGGGTATAGTAATTTTTAAGTATATCATAAAAATATTATCAGTGATAAGCCTCGAACATGATTGGAACATTTTTATGGAAATAGACAATTTGCTATATGGGACTGATCATTAGCCTCATTATAGGTTTCTAGTCTCGTGGCCCTTTTCAGTAATGAACCATTTTTAATTGCTTGAATATACTGTAGTTTTGAAGTTAAAAGCATTTGATAAACTTAATCGTTATTTTTGAAGGCGACTAATTTTTTAACTTCTTTTATTAGAGGGAAGCTTGATAAAATATTGATACTGATTGCAAGTATTTTGAACATTTTATTTTCACAATTTTTGCCCCTCCCTTATATATTAGATTATGTGCATTTGTTTTTCCTGACTTTCTGCATAATTGATTTTCTAGGAACAAAAGTCTAGGGGAAACATTTGTAGAAGTTAGTAAGGATTTTTTCCTTCAAAGATTTTATATAATTTATTTAACCTAGCTAACTTCTCTGTATTAAATATTGAATGCAATAGATTTATTATACTGAAATATCAGTGAATTGATTCTTTTTATTTTTCCATTAAGTGTTTTAAAATCCATTAAGCTTTAATCATATTATTAACTTAAATTATTGTGATATTGTTTAAAATGCATGAAGTCCCATATAAATAATTTATTATCAAATTTTCAGTGCTTTTAAACTTATTATTTGGTTATGATTGGCTCGGTAATGTTTCGTCATTGTCAGGTGGTTTTTAATTTCTATTATTAAAACAGCGAAGCAAACAGTTGAGCGAAACTTTGTTCAACTTTATATACAGAACTGAATTATGCATATAATATAAATTATAAAGCATTGCAAATGCTTTTAAGAATCATAGAAGTCTAAAGTAGCTGATGTTTTTTCTTTTTTTCAGGAATTGGTGGCACTCGATTCATCTCCTTTGAAGATCGTACTTGGCATAATGATTGCTTTATTTGTGCTGCTTGTAAAGCCTCCTTGGTGGGAAAAGGCTTCATCACTGATGGTCCCGAAATCTTGTGTCCTGAATGTGCCAAGCAGAGGCTCATGTAAACTCCTATACCTTCAGCTTTAGAAATCTAGCTTGAACTGTGCTCGGATTTCCAGAAACATCTGAGAACATGTCAAAGAATAAATGTTGCTGCTAAATTTAATATGGGTGACTGTGCTGTGTGTTCAGCTTTGCTGTATTATTCCTTATTTTTAACTGCCATTGCTGGTGCTACAACATGCTATGTACAGATCTTCTAAAAGCATTAAAAGGAAAACATCTTCAGCTGTTTCTAAAATTTTAAAATAAATTTTACACAGTAAAATTAAGTACTCTCTTTAGACCAGCATTAACAAATTTTTGACCATACATATAAAAGCCTCTGTCAGTTTGTTTGGTTAATTAGTGCTGAACAATGCATAGTCTTAATCTGATTTCATTACTTAAATGAGCATGAAATGTAAAGTAGCATGTTACTGTACTTAACTGCCTTTGCTGAACAAATTGGATATCCTATTTAAGGACAAATATCTATTGCTATACATGAAATGTGTAGATAATGTGAATATGTATTAAATTGATTCTGAAACAAGGAATTTTGTCATTTTACTTGAAGTCTATTCATGTTTCTTTTATTTAAATTGCGGTTAATCATTACGTTTCAAATGATCTTCAGTAACAAATGTTATATTGTCATTATTTATTTCAGATTCAACCGTGCAAAAATGATTAATTCTGGGACCAAAAAATTTAATTATAAAATTTTAGTTTATTTTTTTTATTTTTAAACAAGCATTTTCGAAAGGGAAGAAGGTAATAATTCAGAAAAATTGAATTAAAAAAACATATCCCCTTTATTTTTAATAACATTCAAGTTCTACCATGACAGGAAAAAGAAACATGACCAACAGAACTGAAAAATAATACATCTACCGTTTCATTTTTTACAAGTTACGATTAATGGCACACATATTAATTGAAATTGATTTTTTACGCGAATATAAAAGACCTTAAAATTTCTTGTTTCAGAATCTTACTTATCACGATATATTTATACTCGCATTGTTATTGTACGATTATGTACTAAAAATTTTAAAACATTCTTTCTTTGAAGCATACTGCCTTGTCGAAATGTGCTTGAAATATTTTTATTTGGTGAAATAATGCAGAATACGAACATCCATTTTTTTACTACATCTGAAAAAAAAAACAACTTTAGTTTACTTACTAGATTCCTGAGAAGTTTCACTACAATGTATTATTAATGTAACTCTACTATGTAACTATCATAAATACTATCTAAATTTTATATTTTTAAACATATATATTGTTTGTTTAAAATAAAAGAATTTATTGAAGGTAAAGACTGTTTACTTTCATGTTTCTGAAAAAAATTGTTTTGCTTAGAAGAAGCTTGCGTTTAACACATAATCAATTTATATGACTCATTCGCATTGCATCCATTACTGTAACAATAGACAAAAGTTTGCACCATCGTAAGCTGCCTGCGCTAAGGAATTAGCGCCATGATAATGTAGGGGAAAGTGGGGTGAAAACGGATATCTAAGGTTTGAAGGCCTGTTGGAGCTAAACTATTCGATATACAGCTTGTCAAATTTTACTAAAATATTCATTATTTATCAGAGTATATATATCTTTCAGGAAAATCATAGTTTTACTACCTTTTTTACTAATGATTTTTTTGTAGAAAAAGTCAAAGTACCCGGTTTTGCCCCACTAGTGGGGTAAAACCGGATGCACATGTTAACTCTATGGGAAATTATGGAAAACAAGATTTTCTGTGGAAAAGTAGTATATTTTTTATTATGTATGACAATTTAAGAATAAAACAATAGTTATAATAGTTGACAATTTAAGAAAAAAGACGATTTTATTTAAATTTGACAATAATTACAAAGTTTTTTTAAAGATTTATCAATAGTTAACAATTTAAGAATAATGACAGTCAGTTTAAAAATATTTGTAAAATTCGTATCTAAATTAGTGATAAAATCTATAGGAATTAAATAGGGAACCTAGTAATGTCACTAGCGCACTGAAACACTGCTGTTTTGGAAATTACAATAGAACAGAATAGTGACAAAATGAAATGTAAGAATCTAACAAATGTTGTATAAAACAAAGAAATTGGAAAAACGTAAATGACCTATTATTTTAATGATCGAAATCCCAAAAGCATAAGAAAAATAATCCAATCCCAAAAGCAAAAGAAGAGCATTGTATTCTACGTATCAATTGTCTTCAATTTATTTTTTTCCTAAATTTTACTCTTAAAAAATGTTTTTTCCTAAATTTTACTCTTTAAATTTTATTGTGTATAATTAAAAATATTCTTTGTTCTAGTTTTAGGTTTAAATTATGATTCCTTTTTAAATTATTCTATTTTTTCTTGTTGGTTGTTTTTAAGCTGTATTCTACGTAATTTTTTCTTCTTTAAAATTCAAGCTAACAGAGGACCTCAATCCAAGTGTCGGTGCGTTAAATAAAACCAAACAATGGAAAAGCCTTCGAGCAAAAGATTTTTAATTTTACATGTGTTTTAAGTTTTATATGAGAAAAAATGAATAAAAATCGTTTATTTGCAAGCGAGGAAATAATGGAATAAATCAATTTTAATTCTTTTTAAAATTTTGACTAAAATTATTATTTGAAATGATCACAAAAAAGAAAATAATGGGAATCGGAATAAATTGGAAATGCTTTCTATCAGATCATTTGATGCAAAGGTCCACAACCTAAGAAAATCCTCTTGGGTCGGGTATCCGTAGCCTCCCCAATACCCAGTTTTACCCGACAAGAAGTACCCGGTTTTACTGCGAGAGCAGAGGTTATGAAAAACGAAATAGAACCACGCAATACAATTCCTCCACTTGCGTAAAGCGTGTGTACCGCTTCAAAAATTTCCCATAAGACATTTGAAATCATTTGATAAGTTATATATACCAGTGCTTGGTGTAATTGTAACATAGAAAATAAATCAGAAAAACTTAAGCTAATGGTAGCTGACAGAAAATTTAGTTATATTTTAGGATGTTATAACCGTGAACACTTGGTTTAAACGCAATCGTGTACCGGAATCATTACATGAAATTAAAATTAATGAACCTGATAAAATATTTGATGGCACTGGATGCATTAAAAATTTCGAGTATGTTAATGAATTTCAAGAAGGTGCAAATTTACTACCCACCTTTCCTCGCCGAATACCATATGCTTTGCGAGAAATAGTTAAAGCTAGAATAGTTAATTGATTCCATGATGAACATTTTAAAAATTTGTTACACATGCTACCCTTGAAGTAAGCCCATTGGTTATTGTGAAAAAGTTGAAAAAGGCGGTATATGTATGGATCCAACAGATAAAGACAAAGAAGTATAAAGACTAACAACAATAAAAGTGTTAAGCGATATCATTATTCATTTAAAACAGTCGAGGGTATGACTGAAGGTGTTGGAACTGCTAAATATTTTACCTTACTTAATGCTGAGCAAGGATTTTTGCAACTTCTTCGCAAACCAATGTCTGATTATATTACTGTTAATACACTTTAGGGTCCTCACTCCTTTTTGAAAGTCCTTTTTGGCTTAGCCTCTTCTACAGAAATATTTCAAAAAAATTGCAATTTATTTTGAAAAGTTTCAGAAATGTAGAGTGTTCAATTGTTCAATATCCTTTATTTGTGCCAATACTAAAGATGGATTACAAAAGCTGACTGAAAGTGTTATTAAAACTTTGTAGTGACCAATTCATGTTGGAAAATGAGTCCTCATGTTCCATGAACCAATTCTGAATAATTAGTGCTCGATGGATCTTGGATATCTAAATTTGTTTGGCATTTCTTCAGAATCTGAAAGAACACAGGAAACCAGCATGAGTTGTGCAAGTGCAAGGATATGTTCTTTAGCATAACAAAAAACATATTTGCAGAAGGAACACTAGTTAAAGCAACAATGACTTGAGCTCCACAGCATTATTGCAGCAACTGAATTGAGATGATTCTGACGCTTGAAAGTTTTTTTCATTCTATTTTATCAATTTTCTCATTATCGCATGTTTCTGGACGGTATATCTAGCATGCCTGGTTTTGTAGACGATACAATACCACCACAGTTACTTCATGTGCATATCTAGCTCTTTAAACATGTGAAGATGTTAATAATGATTCAGGCACACCTGCGCTAGCAATACCAGACTCTATAAGTTTCTTTGTCCACTCAATGGTACATACTCATTGACCGAATAAATTTAAAACCATAATCTCAATGCGTAGGGCTCTCATCAGGATTATGATTTTGCCTTCACCTTCACTCTACGACACACACCCTGACTCCAGAGATAAAGATTCCCGGTTTGCAGTTTGGGTGGGTGTGCGTAGTAGAATCTTTATTGATTCCCCCAAAAATACATTGAGTACAACAGTTACATAGACATAAGATTTCGTTCTACAGACGGCCTCACAAATATATGAGGCATTGATCATTTGGATACAAAACTAGTTTGTAATTCTTAAATGGATATTAGTAGTAATATTAGAAATACTTAAAACATTTAAAAAAATGCAAATACTAACGAAAAAACCTAAACAGTAACACTTAAGTATACAAAAACATAACATTACGCTTAAGATAACAAGATGTTTCAAATTATATACTTAATATTTTTTAACTTTAACATTAAATTTGAACTTCTATTATAACACTGGATAGGAACTGATTGCTTACTTATAGATAATATGGAACAAAGAGTATATAGTCTTCATGAAAATATTTACATTTTTGAATAATTGATTTTTGCTTATTTAGACATAGCGTTTAAGGAGCTATTAGATTAATTAGCTATAGGTTGATTACATTAAACCAATATTATGTTGTACTTAAGTTTATTATAGAAATTTCTATGGTTTTATCAAAAAAATATTTTTTTAAATGTAAAATGGAGAGAAATATGAATATTTTTTACCAATATAAACTTAAAAAAAAAGGGATTATCTACTGTGTTTAGTCAAAATTTGCCAGTGTGATTAAGTAGTTTCAGAACAACAATGATATAAATTTTATGGATTCGTTCACAGTACTGACTAGGCTAATTATATTCGATTGCTTGTGTTTAATACCACCACTGGAACAAAGGGAAAAGGAAGATTATGATGTTATAAAACTAGATTAAGAGATAAAAATGTGTATTGCTAAAATATACTGTTCAAATAAAGTTTTTAGAAACAGAATTGAATACATAGAATTGTATTGTCAAGAGAATATTCACTGAACTAACTAGGATTAACTAGATATTATTTTAGAAGTAATACAATAATAAAACTTGAATTTTAAAAGTAATCACGTGATTTTTTTATATTTGTTTTGCCTTCACCATGAGCATTTAGAAAACACTATCAAATCTGCTTCGATATGATGTAAACAAGCAGCATTACCGGTTTCTGGTCCTTATTTAGCTCAGATGTTGCAGCGATAGTTGCATTCATTCAAATTGAATTCATTCATTTTCTAATTGAAAAGAGGAAGCAATGTAGTAGAGTGGCTTTTCGTTGCCATATTTGATCTCTGTCATCTCTCTCATTCATGCAGTGGTAAAATAAGAGGTCTGAGACCAAAGATGGCTAGCATTTTCATTAAACAGAAAATTAATTTCTATATTTTTCGGTCATACTAAAGAATAAGTCAAGAATTATTCTATTGGTGCATTCAAGCCTCCTATTTAATATCTTGCTCAAATCAAACTATAGTAGTATGTGCAAAATAAATAAGTTAAAGCAAGCACAGAACTTCGAAAAAAATTTAAGGCCTTTGTGGTCTGGTGGGAAGACCTTGACTTTCTTTATTGCCCACACCGACCCTGCTTATCCAAAGGGTAAGACTTTGGCTTTGGAGTCGGAGAGAACCAGGTTCAAAATTCGATTCCGCCGTGTGTGTGGGTCTTCGAAGTGGAGCGGCAGGTATTGAAAATGGGATGTGTAATTATGTTTTATTTAAGGCAGCTACCGAGATTAATTCTTCGTATTTTCCAGAGTAACTATTAATATGGAATGAACAAGATAGCTAGAAATCAATGTAGACGTACTGAGCTTCCAGAATTGATTTACAGTTTTCATTACAGAAAAGCGGAAAAATTTATTTCATGCCGTTTCCAACAATATTGTCCGAAGAAAATAGAATAAAAAATCATTTCAATGAGTTCTTTATTGAAATAATACATTCATGCAGAAATAACAAAGAAATTTCGATCGAAATACATTTTCTTATACCAAAATACGGATTAAAAATTCCTTCTCATACAGAAAAGTAAAAAGATGCAATACATTCATCAAATATCATCAATTCTAATACAGAGTTGAAATCGTTTCAAAATATTTAAAATTCTCGTAAATGTTTACACAAAATAAATAGCAATTACAATCATGCATATAAAAACAATGACACCAACATCCATCCACTACTCACCAGTGCAGGGTGCAGTTGTAATTTAATGGTCTTAAGAAGCATTGTATTTATAGCATTTTCAAAAGTCTATAGTATAATATATAGCATTGTGGATTTTCTACAATTTCCTTCAAATTTTTTATAAATTGCTTCAATTACGTGAAGTATTTTAAAAATGCGTTTATTATTGGAACCAATAGCGAAACATTCTGAATGGTCTTTTTGCAGCATCTGATATTTCTATACGAAAATATATAGTTTTCTATGCATATTTATGCATCAAATAAGAATCAAGAAACAACCTCAGTTTTATAGAAATATCATTATAAAAGAGGTAGATGGAGTATTCTACATGGTAAAAAAATCAACTCCGTTTCTTCATTGTATAAAATGCAAATTTAATTCTTATTCTACAGAACATTATTTTCAGTGCCCCATACAATCAAAATAATTGCCCACTAGTAAATTGCAATTTACAACACATAGCAAAACATAGTTTTTCAAATGTGTAAATAAATAATATAATCCTTAAGTGACAGTCAATTACATGAAAAAAAAAATCTCAATACATTTTTTTCGCCTAAATAAGTAAGCAAAGAGATTGGTTGAAATTACATTTCAGGGAAAATATTTAATCACACAGTTCATAGATGTGAGGCTTTTAACGTTATGAGTGTGATTATTATATCCTAAATATGACTGGTTTCGCAATGCTTTCTGATAAATATTATAAATATGGTATTTTTTTCAATTAAAAACAAAGATAAATATCTAAAATTTTAAAAGAAAAGGATTTTACTGCATGTTCAACAAGCATACTGCTATAGATGGGTATAAATATTACGATTTCTTAACTTAGACCCATTCGAAATGCTTCTTTAAATAAAATTACAAACATAATATCTTTCTTCTTTATAGTTACGATAATACTTGTCACAGATAAATTTCAGTGAACAATGTCTTGCTGCAAATTGCACAAAAATATGGATACTCCTGGAGAGAACACGATGTCTTCTTATACAAGACTTCTTTAAAAAGTTTTACATTGTGCTTCACACTCTTGTGAATTTGTCAATATGAGAATAATCATGCCGATATAAATGATAGTTTCTAGAAACCGTCTGACTGCATACTCTGCAAGCATATGGTGGATTTTTTCTCATTGATAGAACAAATTAATGTTGATTTAAATCTGATTTCTTCGAAAATGTGTTGCGGCATAATTTCACAGAGGTATGGTTTTGGTCAGTATGAACAAGATATTGTCCATGTCAATGATATTTAGGGGAAATGATTTAGTATACTTCACAGTCATATGGATTTCTAATTCATGAGTCCGGAAATGTTGATTCTAACTTATTGGAAAATGACTTACTGAATTCTTCACGTGGTACTTCTTCCGTATGAACACGGAAATGTTGATTTAAATCACATTTCCGAGAAAATGATTTATTACATACTTCACACACATGTGGCTTTTTTGTGTGTGCAAGGTAATGTCGATTTAAAGTCGATTTCAGAGAAAATGACTTTTTGCAGACGTCACAAACATATGGTTTTTCTTTGGTATGAATAAAGTAATGCCGATTTAAATTAGATTTCTGAGAATATGACTTATTGCAGATGTCACAAACATATGGTTTTTCTTTGGTATGAATGAGGTAGTGCTGATTTAGAGTAGATTTCTTAGAAAATGACTTATTGCATACTTCACACACACATGGTTTTTCTTTGGTATGAACAAGGTAATGCTGATTTAAACTAGATTTCCGAGAAAATGTCTTATTGCAGACTTCACAAACATACGGATTTTCTTTGGTATGAACAAGGTAATGTCGATTTAAATGAGATTTCAGAGAAAATGACTTATTGCATACTTCACACACATATGGCTTTTCTTTGGTATGAACAAGGTAATGCTGATTTAAATTAGATTTCTGAGAAAAGGACTTATTGCAGAATTCACAAACATATGGCTTTTCTTCTGTGTGTAAAAGGTAATGTCGATTTAAATTAGATTTCTTATAAAATGATTTATTGCAAACTTCACAGGTATATTGTTCTCCGTTTCCATGAACACGGTAATGTTGATATAAATGAGATAAATACAAAAATGTTTTGCCACATACGTCACAGTCGTATAGCGTTTTATCCGAATGAATTCGATGATGACTTTGCAACGAAGATTCCTGAGAAAATGTTTTTCGCGACATAATGCACAAAATGTTTCATTTGTATGAACAGGATAATGATTTTTTTAATATATTGATATGAAAATATCTCGCTATAGACGTTCACATACGAAACTATTCAGATTTGTTTCTTAATATACAAGATCAAATGGGACTTTAGAAAAAATGTCTGAAAATGGCAATAGCAGAAATTTTTTGGAAAGTCGTAAAATTTTTGCCATGAAGAAATAATCGAGTTTAATATTAAATAATAATAAAACACTTCATCATTTATTGTGCTGAATAGTTCTTTCATTTGGAGAGAGAATCTGCATTTGATGTTGAATCTTTGTTCTTTCAGTTTTAATTAACAAACTTTAGTTTCAAATCAGAAATCATAATATTAGAATTCCAGAAAGTAATGCGCGAACTTACTTATAATATTTGAAGCAATGAATGACACTTACTATAACTGTTTCTTATTCCTCTCACTGCGCAAAATGTCAGATACTGCAATGTCACTACTGACTATATTTTTCACTGGTAAGATATCGTGTACTTCATTCAGTTTCCTAGTGCATATTGTATCCAATGTCTAAACAAGGATTCTGGAAACAAAATCGCGACAAATTCTCGAATCTCTACTGTCTAGCAACCACTTTCGAGCGGGTAACAGTTAAGGAAAAGGAATGATTGAAGTTGAGTGAAAACTATACTGCTATACACTGCTTGCATATAGGTTTTGACAGTTATCTTTTAGTTAAAATAGGAATACACACACTCAAAAAAACCCGAGATGATTAGAATAAATTTATCGAGTAAAGAAATTAAAGATCAGCCAAAGAGGATTTACGATGCAGATCGAATTCTACGAAGAACATCGGTAGTCAAGGAAGAATCTATGTATTAAAAATAATTTGGTAAAAACGTTCACAGAGTTCGCGAACCTCAACCACCCGACGGATTTCGTCAATTTTTATTTCAAATAAAAGCTTTTGACGTCGAGATATGTCGTCATGGGTCGCTTGGCCCCACCCGCAAACTTTTCATACTTAATCGAAAAAACATTTCTCAACCATACATTCTATATGGGGAAAAACCTTAGGACAGTTCGCCAGCCACAATCACCCGACGGCTTTCAACAAATGTATTTCATATCAAAGCTTATGACGTCTAGGTATGTCATCAAGGATCGTCTGCCGCCCACCACCCTTAATTTTCGAAAGATATTGCAAAATAAACGAAATATATTAACGGAAATAGCGGACGTTTTTTCGCAAAATAGTACCGTTTTCCTGAACCTCAAAAAAATGAACTGATTTCGCCGATTTATTACGTCACTTCTTTGAAATATCTATCGAATCAGAATGTTCCTTTTTTATTTTCTTAAGTTTAAAATGTTTTTTCCCATTTGTATGCAGTTTTGTTACATTTCATTCCAATTTAATTTAATATCAGACAATTTTGTTAAGACCTCTCTATAAATTGGTTTTAATATCAGACGATTCTGTTAAGACCTCTCTATAAATTGGTTTTAATATCAGACGATTCTGTTAAGACCTCTCTATAAATTGGTTTTAATATCAGACGATTTTGTTAAGACCTCTCTATAAATTGGTTTTAATATCAGACGATTTTGTTAAGACATCTCTATTATTTGGTTTTAATAGTAGGCTATTTTTTTGCTTATATTCTGATAAATATTTTTATTGTCTCACTTTTGGTCCTAGTAATACTTCTTAAGCTTTTTAAAATGGCACCAGAATCAACTTCCTAGCAAAATGCGTTTCCACGCTACACTTATTTATAACCGTACATAAAGCTAATTCATAACAATCCCGCGCATGTGCCTACACTGTCACGATGAACTCACAAGCAAAACAAATACTATGCGACAAATTCTTACAGATATGATCTATCCGTTGTGGGGTCAACCATTCTTTTGACATTATTTTTCTCGTAGTTATTAACGATTCAAATCTGACGATTGTCACACAAAAAAGTTCGTCCGACTATCACTGTAACGAGCGGAAAGATGTTTTCTTGTCAAAAAAAGAAATGAGGGAGTACAGACGTAAATAATCGTATTTTGTGTTGTTTGCGTCTATATGTATAATAATAAAAAACTATGTCTAAATTTTTATACAGTTCCTCTTTCCTATTAATCATATTTATTAAAATACTAGCAACGTGGCCCGGCGTTGCACGGGCTATCTCGAATAATGCGCCATTCCCTTAAGGAAAGGAGTGAGGTAACGTGAGACATGCCCAACATTCTCTCCTATATAAATGAGGAGAAAAGAGCGGTTCTAACATTCCGTCCTCGAAAACAAGTCAAAATCGACTATTTTAATAAATACAAAAAAAATTTTATTTTGTAAACAAATAAATTATACCGTGTCCTGGAATTATTTTTTGTCTGACTTCAATACGGAGGGAAGGAAATAATCCGGTGTTTCTCGGGATCAGTATTTTTTCATATCCCCTCCGTCAGTTTATTTTTTTACAAATATATTCTCTTTTTTTTCTAGAAATATCTCCTTTGAATCCTATATTGTTGAATTAAAACTTTCAAATCAAGTTTCTTTCTTACCTTAAAACAATATGGTTTGAAGGAAAAAAGAGAGGTTTGGAAAAAAGAAATTTTATTTTAAACTTTTAAGCAATCAACTGTATAATAATTAATACAATTTTAAAATTAACAATTATCCTTCTAAAGTTTATAAATTAAAACATAGTAGTAAAACCGACTCAGACTCCAGCATTATTTTTAACTGACTCGGATTCCTCCAAAATAGGCCGACTCCTCGATTCTCCTTCCCTGGTGTAATTAAACAAATGTAACTACCATTTATTCGATATTAAGTATATACGCATGAAGCAAGACGCAACTCATACATGAAATTTCAAAGTAAAACCTCACGGAAAAACATTTGAGCTATTTAGATTTCCTTTTTCTTTGTAACAATTACCCAAACCCGCACACAATGCTATCCACAGTGACTTGTTGCATTGATCAATTTTCCATATTGCATTGTTGAAGTTTTCAGCAATGAGAGAGAAATACGCAATTAAATATTTGTTTAAACAATGAAAACGATTTGAATTGCGCTGCAACAATGAAAGTATTGTCGTTAATTAGTTTTTAATTAATATGTTTCTTAATAATTGTAATTTCAGAATTTAAATGGTCGAAATGGATTCCTTGGATTATTACCCAATTTTTGGTATATTCCGCTTTTTTCAGGATTCAGTGGTTCGTGAGAAGATAGCCGGACGTACATACAGTCGAATTTTAATAGTGTAGATTTTTGGTAAACTGATATTAAACAAAATGTTTCACTCTTCTGTGAACAAAACTAATCGAGTTATGAAAGCTTTACTGTGACTATTTTAGACCATCTCAATGTCCGCCTCGAGGAAGTGGTAGCCGTTTATTGGCCTAAGATGATGAAATTCAAAACTTCATTTCTCCAAACTAAAATCGAACCTGTCGTTTGATAGCTGATTTTGCCAGTTTTTTTCTCGGTTTTTGGATTTAAAAAAATAACCGGTTTAAACCGACAAAAATAACAGAAAAAATTAGTTAACCGAAACAAAAAAAAAAAAACGGTTTTCGGTTACAACAGGTAGGTTTTTCCTATCCCTAAATCTAATGCACACTATTGAGGATTTTCTGGAAGATAATTCGTACAATAATCGTTCGAAATTAATCAGATTACAAAAAAGATTTGTATTCAGATTCGACATGGAGGCACAAATTTTCAAAATTTTCCCTCATGGCTACTAGAGGTCGAATGTGCGAACTACCCCAACAATTAAAGGCGCTTGTCTCCAGATAGATATGTTGTACAAAATTTCAAATACACATTACATTTAGTAGTATCTGGCTTCGAATCTTGCTCTTTCAATAACCTTTCCTTTAGTTCCGAACTAGCCCATCCTCACTACCCTTTGCGTTACTTAAAAATATAATTTTTCCCATCAAATGAAATTAAATCTGCTTAGTGACATGTGATATCATATG
>BGPR01021343.1:0-10681 GCA_013235015.1 Araneus ventricosus
ATGGAATGATGATACATAACAAGACGAACAATATTTGCCATAGAACTTAGGATGGCAATCTTCTATATTGATAGCAAATTTAAACATACACGTCCACGTTGATCCTTTATTACAGAATACCTTTATTAGAGACCCTTACGTTAGTTTATTGGCCGTGTACGTGATGTATGGGATAATGGCACTTACATCCTAAAATAATTAAAGTTCCATTAAGTTGGCTTTGTGACCTTCTTTGCAGAACCCACACCGACCGAACAAAGGACTAGCATATCATTTGAAATACACTTCTAGCGACATTGATCTGGTCGACAGCAAAAAAAATTAGCGAAGGAATATGTACAAATCTCTAGCCGATGTTAATTTTAGGAACGCATGAAGCAGTTGGTGTATGAAAAATCAGCTGCTTCAGGTACCCCAGAATAATTCCACTCAGCTCAGGTCCATAGAATGTGGAGCTCTAACTCATTCAACTAACGATAATTCCCTATATAAGTACTCCTCTAAGCCCTACAAAGTAAGTCATGCTATATTATGATGACAATATATTTTGGAGCTTCCATTCTCTCGGAAGAGTGAAGAATGCAGTGGTTGTGCGATAATAAACTATGTCTACTTCGAATTGCGCACGTGTTTAGTAACTTCTTTCGAAGTGCTTTGTCTGTTTCCCTAGCTAGATCTCAGTTTCGTTTCGGAATAAAAGTCGTCCGTAAAATTTCAGCAACTGCCCTGCTGCGTATTGTGTGCTTTTTTGTAAGTGTGAAATAATAGCAACTCTAGATCCTATGGCATATATTGTTCATCTCGCTGTGTACCACTACTTTCCATTTTCTTGTGCAAAGAGCTCGCGGAAATCTGTTATATTTCAATGAGAAAAAAAATGACAGCTATATGGTCTTAGATTCATAAGATTTTGAATGTAATATACTGTTCGAATATCTTAAGGTACTAGAGAATGGAAACTACAAAGTGTAGAACCAGACCGACTGGGTTTGCTGCAAATTGGTGCTTAAATGATGGTATTTATCTCTTAACAAGTCTTTTCCCTATTAAGAAAAGCCTATATTTTGTACTTTGTTTTTATCGAATTGTCCATGCAAATTTCTAATCATAATCTCAGTTTTCGTAGCTTAACGATAACTTTTCTTTGATCCTAACTCTACTATTAATTTTGAGTCAGACTAGGGAAGATTAAAACTCAGTATAGAAATATGTATTTATATTTCTTTTCTTCGTCTAAAGACGTGGATTAGGAAAAAAATCTAAAACTTAGTATTCAATCGTGAATTAAGTGAAAAAGGGAAAGAACCTGAAAATAAATTTTAAAAACTGAAGAAACCTAAAATTGTTCTGCTTATAATATTTTTCGTTCTTGATGACACTCCTAAAACATTGTATAATTATTCACGAGCTTCTTTTAGAATTATGTTTGGAACAACTCAGTTATATGTCTATCAAGAACCTGAAGTTGCTTTAAGAGGTCGCAAATATCCAGAAATAACATACGAAATGGCTCAGGAAGAAATTGCAGCCAAAGCAGGAATCAATCTGTCGGATGATAATTCTCGAGGTAAGAAATCATCCTTTATTAAATCTAAAAATATTTATTTGTTATCATTGCTCTCTTATATTGCAATAAAATGCAAGGAAGCACTTTTTTCATATAATCTAGAATACATATTTGAAATAGATATAATATTAAAAAGAAATTTAGAATAACTTACAAACTTTCCTAGATGGCCATTGCTTAGTTCAAGAATTAGGAGATATAGCTTCTATTTCAGATATACGATGAAAAATATATTTTATAAGGAATTAAATAAAAAAATTCAGGAAAAAGGGAAGAAATCCTGTTGCGTACTTTTCTTGCCAATTTCAGACTAAAATATCGAAGTACGACAAGATTATCCGAACATTGGAAACCAATTCTTAAACAGTAGCTATTTGTGGAACTCTTTGTGAGCATAAAATGTTGGTAATGTTTAGCAACGGATTCGGAACCCTCCGCTCTTTTGAGTATGGCCGGGAGGAATTATTTTCATCAAAATAGGGGGAAAGTGAAGAATGGAAGTGTGATGTTTACATTTTATTGAGCGTGATCCAACAAAGAACTCCGAAAATGCTCTCATATGACTCATTGCCTGACACCCCTTTCCGGTGTAAAATCGTCCAAAATTGCTAGTCTCGGAATCCGTTGCTGAACAGTAATCGTTGCATAACATAGAATAATTCTAAAGAGGTATCCGCTTTTTATACCTATTTTGAGATATCGGTTGACTTGTTGTGAACATATGATGTAATGATCGTAAGTGTTATTTTTATCCTGTATAAATTGTATGATTATCTTTTTGTTCTGTTATTTCAGTTCGGATCAATACCCCTAGCAGAGCTAATTTATAAATCAGTATCATGTTTTGAGTTCCAGAGATTTGAAAGCGGAGAGGATATTTAAAATAACTTGAGAAGTTGGATTCTCTCTCATACTCAATCAGATAATAGCTTCGCGTGGAGTTACTCATAACTGCATCGGCTGTACAGTTATTTCGATACACCACCCAATGTAAAGAATCTTAATGTGGCACTAAAGACATTGCAAAATGTTAAAATGATATTTAGAAATTACTTAAAATATATCTTAGTACTTCTCTAATTCTGTACAAACGTATGCAATCTATTTTTATATCGTAACAGACGACAAAAGTGTTTTAAACAATAAAACAAAATAATGTGCTTTAATGTGCTGAGCAATCTAGATGTTAATAATGTGATGTTAACATCTAGATTGCTCAGTAACTCATAACTTCATAGCTACCAATTTTCCTTATTTCACTGCATTTTTCAAAATTTTATAGTTTACTGAGAATAATAAATACTTACTTCATTTTTGACTTAAAGAAAGTTTTTTAAGAAATTTTGTTGAAATTGTTGAAGTGTGTAATTAATTCATTTTAATTAACAAATAAGTTGAAAATAAATATTTCCACTTCTTTTCTTGATTTCTTTACATTCACTTTGTAGAGAATTACACAACTTCTGTGGAAAAAATAATTTAAAAAACGTCACGCTATTTGCATCATAACTAATTATGTATAACAAGTGATTTTCTACAGAACTTACAACAAAAAATTAAAGCCCAATAATGGGAGATGATTCTTAGTTTAAATAAATCACACAGGGTCTATAAAACTCTTGGCAAGGCTTTACATATCAATAGAAAAAAAATCAGTTCTTTGTGAAATGTAGTATCATGATTTAATTTCAGTTCTTTTTTTACTCTCTTTTATCTACTTCTTTTAATTGTATTTTGCTTTATTGTCATTTGTTTTTGTAATTCCATTTTTAATTGTTCTTCATTATTTTCATTCATTATTATTGATGGAATTACCTGATATACTTATTTCTGTAAACCTCTTGTAGTAAGTACATTTGTGGTCCATAAGTAGTAGTTTAAGTTCCATAATAGCTAACTAAAAAAAAATAGAAAAATGTAAAAGATTTGTTTGCTTCATATAAAATCTGTCTCATGCTGCAGATTGAATCTGTTAAGTGAAACAAAGGACATATAAAATATAATGCAGAAACGTATACATTTAAATTATATTTTTTTATGAGAAAACGAAAAAAAATTATTTTATTCTAATATATTTTTATAAATAAAAATATACTTTCGACTTTAAAGACTAAACATGATACGGCTAATTTCAAATAATTTATTTCTATGTTGACAGAAAGTGCGTTGCTAAACAAAGATTTGCTGGAAGTCCTACCTGGTGTTGAAGTTGCTAATTCTATTAGTGAAGAGTTAGACAAGCGTGTTAGATTCGAAATTATGCTTGTTTCTCCGCAAATGATTGGAAAATCTACAGGGCGAACAGAGGTGAATAAAACTTCCATCTTTCACATATTAAAGTACTAAAATACTCTGCACAAAATAGTTGTTAAGCTTAAACATATAAACTGGATTTAATAGTAAGCATTACTTATTAACGAAATGGAGAATTCTCAAACATAACATTCTTTGCGAAAATTTTCTTTTGACATATTACGTTAGGTTTTCGCTTAAAGGTTTTCTATTGAATGTAGTATTTATACAAAAATGGGGCCCTTAAGGGCACACATTACCCAAAAAATGGTCAAAGTATCAATTTTTATTTTATTGGCTTATTTTGTTGATCTTATCTTTCTACTTAATGTATAAAAATTTCAAATTTGTACCTTTAATATTTTAGAAGATATAGTTTTTTTTATTTACGATAACCAATGATAATTATGCGCAAATGACAACTTTAACTGGCTTTTTCTCCATGTCGGACTTTATTTCATTTTCATGTTTTCAAAATGCTAAGGATTTTTTCCTGTTTTAGATACAGCTTTCAAATTTTTCGTACTTGATTATCGTTGTGCATATGATAAAACTGTGCATGCAATAAGCATTCATTTGCTTAATTTTTTTATATACAAGATATAAATTGAGGTAGTACTAAATTTCCTCAGTTTTAGCCACATAAAACAGTAAAAAATCTATATTTAAGCGAATATTAGATGCACTTTAAAATCCAGACACATTTTTATGTTATATATTTCAGTGAATCATCAAATAAAATTTGAAGCAAAAGTATTCACATTTAAAAAAGTAGTAGGGAATTTTTAAAATTGAATTTTTCTTTAAAAAATTTTAATTTTAAGTTAACAAGCTGATCAAAATGAATTTTTCTCTTTAAGATAACTTTATATGATTGTTAAGTTTTAATAGTATAAAAACTTTTTCAATAACACTTCAAATAAAAAAATTTCAGAAGGTAATGTGTCCCCTTAAACTGTGAATTCCGACTCCAACGGATTCACATAGGAAAAATTTGAGGTAGCGAATACTTTTTAACAACGATTGTTTCCATAAAATTCTTTATAGTTACTTACTTAAAAAAATATTATGGAAACCATTTTAGCTCATGTATTTCAATAAATTTATGAAATATGCGTATAATGCGACTATTTTCAATATGTCAATTATTAATGCTTTGTTTCCTAGTTTTATCTTCCTGGATAAAAATATATTCGTTGTTATTGAATAACTTCTGAGCATAAAAAGGATCGCATTTTGATAAAGTTTAAGAAGCCCTGATGAACAAAATTCACTACAAACTACTTAAAATTGCAAAATTTTCTTTTCTTATAGCAGAAATTGTCGTTTAACAATTCAGTGATCGTCTTTATTAGTCTGAACTTGTCGAATGTTCTCTTCCACTTCGCAATGGAGTGTTCCATCCATTGTTTCTGTTTCTTAATCTTCTCATCTCACTGAAATATTTCTTCTTTGTATACTTCTGAAAATTACTTTAACATTGAAATGAAAGATGTCAAAGGAAACGTTTCTAGCGACCAAAAATTTAGATCCATAGGACAAGATCCGCAATTTTTTTCTATTGCGCTTTTTAAGATAATGTACAATAGGTAAAAAGCTTTGTAATATCTTTGTTAACAGTTTTAATACCGAAATTTGATTTCATTGATAGTTGCATTTCTTAACATTAAAAATAAAAATTATTTTTAAAAGGGAATTGGAAATTTAGAAATCAACTCATTATCTTAACCCTTTCAAGTGCCATTTTTTCTAGCAATGGTATAATAAAATATCTTAGGGATTGAGATGAATTTAAGAAAAGAAATTCATTTAACTTGTGGGATGACATTAATTTTTTAAATTAATTTTATTAATTAATAATTAATTAAAAAGTCAAGACACTTTTTTACTGTTTGAGATAAGAAATTGGAAAGTCTAGGATTTTGTTTCATAGAAAAATTTGATGAGAACTCTAAAATAGCGTAACTTGTACGTTTAAAAATTGACGAATTTGGTGAGAAGTAAACTTCCCACCGCCTTAGAAAGAGTTAATATATGTTTCCAATAATGGTAATAAAAAGATTCTGCGCTGCTGTACTTCTATATGGAAAAAAATACTTATATGTTAAAGAAAAAGAAATGCCTTACATATTAGAATGTAACTATTTAGAATTGCAGTTTTAAAAAATTCAATGTAGGTGAATTTAATTTTATTTTTACAAATAAAATGAAAATAATTTCTTTTATTTTCATTTTTATACCTCTTAAGGTATTTGTGAATATTAGGACAAACAAAATAATAAAATCGTGAAGTTTAAAATTTTTGTTAACTGTGACGGTTAAATTCTATATGATTAAAAAAAAGCATTTTGTATTATGAAGTTGTCAATAAATATTTTAAATCACTTAAAATAAAAAAATATTACATTGGGTAAGAAGATTATGAAGGAAATTTAATAATAAAATCTTGCATTCACAGGAAATTCAAATAATTAATATTTCAAGTAAATTTAATATCAATTGCAATCAATTAAATCAATTAAAGAAGTAGTAAAAAAATGTTTCGTTCAATTTAAAAATTTTAAAAGAAACTAAATTTTAAACATTAAACTAGTTCTCGTCAATTCATTCTCTAAAAAGGAACTTTCATTTAAAAATCTGTTCTTAACTTTAATTTTGAATATTACAATTTTTAATTTAATGCACAAAATTTAAAACTGGTGTTTGTCATATTAACTGAAATGCTATTTATCTTAGAACCTGATGTTCTCGAGAGCTTTAACGTTTTTTATTACGGATAAAAATATCATATTCCTAATGCGAAATGAAACTAGAACGAAATGAACAAAGAACATCTGGTACATCAGTAAACAGATTGATATAATCATAGAACTAGCTTTGTTTTTTGCTAATCTCGTATCTTCACCATCAACTTCTCCCTTCATCATATTTATTATTAGATCACCTTGTTTGATACCTTTTTATCTCTCAGGAACAATATTTTTTGTGCAGGTGTACGTCAAGATGAAGAATTTAGACACTCGGCAAGAATATGAATGGCCAAAACAGAAATTTCTTAACAGACTCTATGTGATGAAAGAAATGTATCAAAATTATGAGGCCGAAGAAGATTGGGATTTGCCACCAGTAAGTATTTTTTACACAGATAACTCAATGTTCCTAAATATATTTAGAATTAGAAAATATTTCAATCGGAGCAGGTTGATAATATCTGTATTACTAAAATGTTTATATTTAATTTCGATTCCCTGATTTACTACACTTTACTGGGTGAAAGCATCTGAGGATTCTGTCACTTCAGAAAAATAAACCTTAATGAAAAAGGAGTCTGATTAAAATGGACGACAGCACAAATATATTAACAAAAAAGAGACCTCAGAATATATACAAAGTTTTTAACTAATGAGTTGACAAACTCTTGAGTTAGTAGACAGTAAAAGTAACGAGAACATAGCGTCAGAGCGTTAGTCTAACACTATGAAACCGACTATATTGAGGAAACCGGAGCCTGATTTAAATAGACAACGACACAAATTTATTTACAAAATGAACCAGCAAAGTACATATAGGATGCTTAGTTAATGAGAGGGCAAATTCTGAGGATAATTATTAGACATAGAAAGCAAAAAAAACCGAAATAAAAAAGTAGTGTCATAAGCCGTGTTTAGTCCACTAAAAATAAATATGCAGTGAAGACGTGGGAGTCCCACAGGTGCGATAATAAGTACAAAATAACGACAAGTTGTTTTGTGACAGTATATTTGTAACACAGTTTGTGGTGCACTGTACAATACTGGGAATGTAAAGATGAAGATGATGACATAGGAGTTATCACCGTAAAGGAATTCAAAACCGGTTGTCACGTACGCTATTGCACTGCTTACGACAACGTAAAAACTATTCCGGGACGGGCTTGAAGACATGGCTTTACTATTGGTATCAGCCACAGAGACAACAGTTCTTGCTACGATATCATCTTGCAGCACTTGCTAGTGGCTGTTGGCTTTTTAGTGAAAAACTAAGTAACTTTTCTATATTTTCAAATAAGCCTATCACATAAGAAAGTTGAAATATTAATTTTGAAGCCAAGTTTGCCAGAGTTTAGAAACTCGAAAAAATCTGTTGACATTGCGCACTTACTTTTACTTCGTGGTTAAGCCTTCTTTCTTATATCTAAGAAGACTTTCTTTATAGATTTGAACAAAAGGATGCACGTGATCAACGAGTTATAAGAGATTAAAAGACTTGCAGTTATAGTTTGAAACGCAACTTTGAAATGAAAGCATTAATACTCGTGATCAATGTGTTATATCAGAAATAACATAATTTGTACTCATTGATTTTAATCTAAACACAAAAACATGTAAAATAAAGTACAATCTGAAATAAATAAACAGCGATTAATGAGGTTCCAACAAATTTATAAACCATTTGCACAATTTTAATAACAATTCATGTCATATATTACCATTAGAATGTTACGGTTTTGCGGACGCATAGAAATCAATGTACAGCGAAACCTCTTCGAACGGCCACCCCTGCATAGCGGCCACCCCTCTTAACGGCCAATTTTTCGTGGCACGGATTTTTCGGCCCATAGACCTAATGTTAAAATAACCCCTAACAACGGCCACCCAACCCCTCTGAACGGCCGCCCGGTGGGTTCGCCCATCGCATTTGACAAACGTATAGGTTAGAGATTTACTTTTTAAACTGAAAAACGAACTTGAAAAAATGGTTTTTTCCGAGAAGGGTAAAAACTTAAAACAGTCACAAATTGTATCCTTTTTTCAAAAAATGTAAAAAGTTATTAAATAAAGTACTATTTTCTCTTTAGATAAGTCTCAAACTTCATTTTAAATAAGAAATATGTGTCAGACTTGTTTATATTATGTATTATAGCAATTATCTCGTAATTGTAACGAAAACCCTTCAGAGCGGCCACCCCCTGTGAGCGGCCAATTTTTCTCGGAACGGAAGGGTGGCCGCTCACAGAGGTTTCACTGTACTTTCATTGAAATAAACATCGAAATATCGATACTATTAGTGAAGAGAATAATAAATCGCATATCTACCATTATATAGCTATTGCATTTTGTATGAAAATAACTGACATATCCTCCATTATATGGATTTTTGGACAAGAACTTAATAATAACTAAATTCTTAATACTAACACTTGCTTTAAAAAAGGCTTAAAGCTACAAGCTTAGTAAAATAATTGCCAGAAATGCAGTTGCTGTTGTATTTTATGATCTGTTTCGAAGATTAGAGCACTTGCAATGGCTACTCGATGCAAAATTTTATTTATTGCTATTTAATCAGAACTGCAATAACTACATCTATTAAGTATGACTTTTAATATGAATTTCCTTCCCTTAATATTTCTGATTTTAAAAAGGATATTTTCATTTTATTAGATATTTCCAAAAATATTTTCATTGATATGTGTGATCTACTTAGACTGTTTTCACAAATGCCAATTTATCATGTCACCTTGACTGCATATGCCCTTTCACTAAATTATGGGAGTTTGAAATTGATTTTTCATTCTTCTCCTGATGTGTCAGAGTTTTGAAATTTTGTACACTTATGTGTTCTCAATGACAATGCGCTATTTTAATATTTTCAGAACGTAATTATTAGTTAATCAATTAATTTAATCAAGTTTTCATTCCATACTTGTAGCTCTATTTAATAGTGAATTGGAGAAAAAATTGATTTCTAGAAGACATTTATACCAATGAATTACAAATTAAAGACTAAAAAGTATAAATTTTTTTTAAATAAAATTAAGCTACGCTTTAGTACACTAAAATATTGAAATCTTTCTATGTATTTCACAGGAGCAAATTACACCTGATGATAACATAATAAATGACAGACTTGTAAAAGTATTATAAATGCCGTACTATAAATATGTATAAGTGAATATTGATGTGAAAGAAAAGAAAAGGTAAAACTTAATTGGACTTAGGTTCGAAGGTTTGATCACATGTGCATGCAGAAGACCTTTTAAATATTAAATTTATATATTCCAATCTAAAAATGAATCAGAAATTACACTCGCAGAAGTTAAAAATGTCATTGCAACAAAATCTAATAATTAAAATGTAATTTTTTCATTTTGGGATAAAAATGCTATTGTTAATAATTTTCAGGAAATGGATCCATTTTTAGAAGATCCTGATACGGAAGTTCGAATTGGTACAGTTCAAGTTTATCTGCAGCCCTTATCCTTTATGGTAATATTTTTTCATATCAAATTATACACTGATTCATTTTGAAAAAAATTGCGCTATTTATTTAAGATATTATTGACATAAATTTATTTGAATGTTTTATTGCAGGTAGAATTGAAAGAACAGCTTGAAATTATTAACTACAAAGGTTCTGAAGTGGGTATTATTAATGTGAGTAGAAAAAAAATCAAATGTATTTAATTTCTGATTTTTATTTCTCTGACACTTTCTGCCTATTTCTTAGTTTCGATCTTATTCCTTTAATCTTTTGAACATCAAATTACACAATTCTATCGATAAATTATAAAAAATTACTATAAGTGATTGTCTCCTTCAGGTAGAAGTATGTCCATGTTCCGACGATGGAAGAGAATACACTGAACAAGATGACCAGTTTGTTGAAAGTCCAAACGAGCTGATCGGCAGAAACTTGTATTTCATTGTCCAGATAAATGGCTGCCGAGGAATTCCAAGTAGATTTACGGTATGTCTTTTTGTAATGAGTTTTCTTTAACTTTTAGTAAGGTATTTAAAACATGGTAATGCAATTGTTATAAGAAAACATGCGTATTCATTAAAG